>OX328127.1:39025449-39190449 GCA_946811695.1 Gonocerus acuteangulatus | reverse complement strand
CTCAGCCAAATATATTGATGAACTAGTTACAATTCCTCATTTTTAAACGTTTCGGCCTCAGGGCCATCCTCATTAACTTCCTTTCTTAATCCACATATAAACACCCTATTTTCACAAGAGCTTGTCATCACATTACATCTAAACCTTTAAAACTCTAGGATTTTTCATCTTCTATAAATAACACTTTTTTACTCTTTCTTTAAACATTTGAAATTTCCACCAGACAATGGTGGAAGGTTGTGGCCACATGGTCTGGTGGAAATTTCAAATGTTTAAAGAAAGAGTAAAAAAGTGTTATTTATAGAAGATGAAAAATCCTAGAGTTTTAAAGGTTTAGATGTAATGTGATGACAAGCTCTTGTGAAAATAGGGTGTTTATATGTGGATTAAGAAAGGAAGTTAATGAGGATGGCCCTGAGGCCGAAACGTTTAAAAATGAGGAATTGTAACTAGTTCATCAATATATTTGGCTGAGGTTGAGGATCAATAAATAAACTATATATGAAAATATTATTTCTATTAATATTACAATTAATATTATTATAGCCGTATAGTATGCATTATTATTCTACTGTTACATTGTTTTGAGTTGGTTTCAGTTAATAAAAATGCTTATTTGAAAATAACTAGTGGTTAATGATTGTTGTCCATAATATCCACTACTTCGTTACACTGTGCGGCGGCTGGAATTTTCTAATAACAATTTTCTACCACGGGTGAGTCTGTTCTAAACTCCTCTAAATGTTCTCATAGTACTTCATAACCATTTTCACGTCCTATCAGTTCGTGGAGGGGATGGAAAGTGTTATGTGATTTTGGTACAATTTTTGTTTCAAATAAACAACACCTCAATGTTTTTGTACCGAAAATTAACAAAATTTGATAATATGGGTTACTCATGTTACATATCCGGCTCCCTTTTACGTCAACAATAACATCATCCATCGTGACCTCAAAATTCTTTTTGTCGATGAGTTAGCTAAATCCCGCTTCATTCCAAGCTATGCTTTCATCCGAATCCCCTTGTCCAATCACTTTCCACAGATGCGATCCCTTCCAATCCTGGAGACCAACCATAACACCTGAATAAAGTATTAGGGAGTGTGAGCAATGGCTGCCTTCTCCCCTCTGTTCTGCCGAGTGTGATAGCTTAGCAGATATGCATTTACTTATTATAATATATCGTCGATACAAATGAAAAGTATCGAATGTGAAAAAACGAATTTTTCATTTTCAATCTATACTGATTGCTGTTTGACTGTTGTACTTTGTGGAAAACACTCGAAAATTAAAGAAAAATAATTATCAATTAATGAAAATCAAACTAACGAATATGCAATAAATCTGATTAAAATACATCATAAGATAAAATATATATAAATTCATCTATAAGGTACGAAACAATATTCATATTCGATACTTTGCATTTGTATCGACGATATGTAAACATATGTATACAGATTGTAAATATTCGAAATAAAAAAAAATAATGTTACTTATAAAAATGCCATCTCACTAAAACTGAGTCTTCCATAACGTTCTTATGCTCATGTGGTTCGTTGTCCTTTTTGGCGTTGTTTATATGTTCCTCTGCATTTAGATTTAATTTGAGCTTATTTTAATGTGTATTCTATCTATCAACTACTTTTTTTTTTATAAAAACCACTTGTTTATCTAACGTACATTTTAAAAAACATTGGTTCTTAATTTAATAAAAAGGTTTCTTACTGTTTAGTTATACTCGTTTGTAATTAAGTATACTTATTTTTTTAAAGAAGACTGCCAAAGTGAAACCGAAACGTCCTTTATAGATTTTTGCTTGAGATATGAATTTTTTTCTCCTAGCCGAATTCCTTGACTTCCTAAACAAACGTAGATTTCAATTTCTTGGGAATCAAAATTGGCACTGATAAAGACACCAGATCTTTTATTGCAAAAGAATTATTTAAATGTTCGTGAATTTTGGCCAGAATCCCCTCCCTTTCTTTAGCCATCATTTTATCAATGTGTAAGTAGAACAAAGTTTAGGTGAATTATGATAAATTCTTTTAGAGAGAACACCTAAAGTCACTAAATATAATATTTAATAAATGTACATGGACTGTTTATAAAATAACAATTAATTAAACATATTTTGCTCAAATGTAATTATAAAGGCAGGGTGGATTGCGTATCCATCCGGAGTTGCGGGCTCAGTTTTTTCCTATTTTAGTAAAAAACAGTCCCTGGACCGCCATGGATGAGCCAATCTATAGCATGGGTGGCAACCTGTATTCAGCCCGGCGCTAATGCAATAGACTCAGGAGCGCAAAAAGAAGAAAAAAGTTAAAAACAATGATTTTAATAATGATTAGTAGAACATTCAAAAATACATGAGAGATGTAAAAGGGAGAATTATATAATTTTTTTTAGGAATAAAGAAGTCGTTTTATCGCCATGGCAACTCAATTAACTAAAAATAAAAAATAATGAAAGAAATTCATGAGAGGAATATAAACTATTCTGGGATTATTCCAGGGAATATTGGATTCTCTATTGAATTTCTCTGTTGCCACTATCCGAAGGGGAATTTTAGATTGAATGAAACGGAATTTCAGGTATCCAAGCCCCCGCCCCCGGAGTGTGGAGAGAATTCAGAAAACCAGTCCCTCTCGTGTAATAAATTCAAAATCAATATTTGAGAATAGACTTCCTTTTAGTGGGC
Organism: Gonocerus acuteangulatus; assembly: GCA_946811695.1. Taxonomy (NCBI): domain Eukaryota; kingdom Metazoa; phylum Arthropoda; class Insecta; order Hemiptera; family Coreidae; genus Gonocerus; species Gonocerus acuteangulatus. Next base: position 39,187,745 of record OX328127.1, on the reverse strand, counting down.
TATTCGCGCGATGAATTATTCACTATTTGATATTAAGCCTAAATTCAGAAGTTTTCTTACTCGGAAAATCTTGCTTATTTAAAAAAAGAAAAAATCTTATCCTTTAAATCTAAAGAGATTGTAGAAGAATATAATATATCAACATTATTGGGGTCTATTAAATAACTATTCACTACAAAGAAAGGCATCCGCTGCTAATGGCTTAATTTTCAAACCTTTAACTTTGTGAAAAATTACTCTGCTAACATTAGATTTGAACCCAGTCGTTCTGCTCTATGTCCCAAATATGGTACCGGGCGACAATGCGTTAAAAGTGAGCTAGTTATTTTGATTTTGTGAGCGATACAAAAATAATAAAAGAATGAAAAATGAGTTTATATTCCGTAGGGTTGTACGCCTTCTACAAGGCGAGGAATAAGGGAAGTCGACCTGATTTTTATATAATCCTATGAATGCAGGACAAACAAAAACTATATGCTCTAACTCTGTATGTCATTCACTAAAGATGCGGAGCACTTACCAATGAATTATAACTCTAGAACTACCAAAGGGGGGGGGGATTGACGAACCTGCCATTTTACGATATTATTTTTATTACTCAGCTGACCCTTTACTTAATCTTCGAATTTTCGTGCTAGACGGAAAGTCAAATAATAAAATACCTCACTAGATAGTTATACTAACTATATTTCGTCCCTACATGTTTCACACATTTTTGGTGCCTCTTCAGGGGAACAAGTTACAAATATAAAACATACAGCCTCAACTTGAGGAGGAGAACCTTCCACAAGTAGGGCCACCTCTAGACCAATAGTCTCTAAGGAATATTAAGGCTCTCAGTCACTTAATTTTAAATTATTTACTTTTTTAAAAAAATATCTTACCAGGCTGGGATTTGAACCCACGTCCTCCTGTCATAATGATCATCCAATTCTTCAGATACACGCCCTAGCGTAATATTTATCTTAAGCCAACCAATTATTGACATGTTAGTTTTTCTTCTTGGGTCTCGTAATATTTTGGGGCTTCTGTGATAATATTTAAATTCAAGTGAATATATTACCTGCCTTCTTTTAATAATGCATTTGAACCTAACAGAATTATATTGCTTTATAAATGTGATGTTAACATTTCAGATTTCAAATCATTTCTAAACCTTTCTACATGAGCTCAATACGGCGACCTAACGGTCTCTGAGAAGGCTCAGAAGCATTTGTCAATCAAAACGCCAATTGCCACTGCCAGTGTCAGAGTTTGACTTCTCTCACTTGATTTTGACGTCAATTGAAGCCTGCGTCCAAAACTTCTGAGAAGCTTTTACATTAGCGCAAATTTAGTCCATTTATTCATTAACAAAGAGCTTGCGTCATAAGTAAAATCAGAATTGTTTTCGCCATTATGGTTGAAAAGATACACTTATGCTCTATTTATATATTCTACATCTGCTTTAAGGATTTCCTAAACTGGCCTTTTGAGTGTATGTATTTTAAGTTCCAGGAAAAAACAAATCATTTCAACTTTACCATTTCAAATATACAAAATTCCGACACGCGGGAGCTGTGTCATCTTAGCGCGGTTCCATTCACCTAGGTTTCCTAGTGTAATTTTGTAGACTTAGAATAGAAACAGTTATTACTTTGTTAGATCATTCTTAATGTAAACACATATTCCAAAGAAAAGCAAGATTGTCGGCAAGGTACAAGAAACTATCCTAAGCGGAAATTACTCTTTCCGCCGTCCCAAGTTTCGCTCTACGAAGACTTTACTACGAATATGTTTCTAATTGCCGTAACTTGCTTTACTAAAATATCCATTTTAGTGTTAAATGCAATTAAAAATACTAAACTACTCATTTTACTGTTAAATGCAATTAATTAAAATAAAATTGTACAAGGAAAAGAGAAAGTAGTGTTATTTTTTAATGAACTACGCCACATACAACCACAAAATATAATTATATTTCTACTATAGCATTTGGCTGCGTATCTTCCTACAGGTAAAATATCTGTCAGCTCTCCTAGGATGCATCTTAATTTAGGAAGTGCAATAAAAGCCTACCTGAAGCCTGCCTGGCTCCTCGACCGGGTGACCGGGGGGGGGGCCCTACACAGAGAATGTATTTCAACTTTTATTCCCCTACAGCAGGCAGCTAAACCTTAGCACTGATGGAACTGCGATTGAACCTTTGACTCGCAGGAACTGCGTCATCTTAAGACGTATCCGTTCTCATCCATAGTGTCATTTGGAAAGCTTAAAATAAAACTAAACATTTTATTTTTTTAATATATATATATATATATATATATATATATATATATATATATATATATATATATTTCATGAAAATTGTTAACACCCACAGGCTAGAAGCGGAAATTCCTCATCTAAAGCAAGACTCTCAATGTCAAAATACAAACACTTCTCAATTACTTGTCATGTTTTATTGAAAAAAATGCAATCAAAATAACAGCAACCAATTAAAAACTAAGGCAAACCGAGAAGAAAAAAAAATTAAAAACTAAGGTAAAAAAAGAGAAATAGATAGAGTTATTAGTTTGTTTTTATCTTTCGTAAAAATTATAAATATCTTTCCCATTTTCTTATCTTGTTTTACTAGAATATTCGTTTTACATTTTTTTTTTTTTTTGGTGCATCGGCTGCTCAGGCTATTAGCAGTTTACTGGTAAATGCAAAACAATTAAAAAGTGACGTAAATAGAGAAAACAAATATTCATAAGGCGTCTTCGAATCTCTCTCTTGGAAAGCTATATTTATAACAATATTTTTTTCTTATTTTACTTATCCTGTTTTATTGACAAATACATTCTCCTACTAGAAGCAATAAAAAAATAACAAGAAATAAAAACAGACAAAATGAACTGTTCAAATAAACGAAGTAAATTATCGTTTATCAAACTTCTAAGTTTTATGCACTTATTTCTCCGATTGACATCGCTTAATCAAAACTTTCTTCAGAACCTTTGTTGTAGAGCATTTAGTAAGCTTTCGAATGGTAACGCTCCACTTACCAAGATTCTCAACCGTTTTCGAGATATTAATGAAAGTATACGAAGTTCCCAAAACTTTTCATGTCTGTTAAGAAAATATTTTATTCTAACCCTTCCTTACCTCCAAACGTAACCAAAATTTCAACATATTAGTTTTGATGAAATTCGAACATGCAGACAGTTTTTCAACTGAATCCCATGATTTTAAGTACCCAAACCAAAAACGTTATTCAACAACTATTTTTCCAATTTTCTCGAAAACGGCTAAAGCTATCGCCTTAAAAAGGTTTTCATTCGTTTTCCTAGGCCAAGGAGCCTATAAAACGAGTACTTGCAAGCATTTGAAGTAAGCGGAACGATTTTTTTCGCATGACATTCTCTCCAAAAACCATGTTCCAGTGGGCGGATCCTGCTGGTTAACGAACTTGACCATTCAAATTACACGAAAGATTTTTGTACCAAATTTCATCAAAATCGGACCATTATTGAGGCCAGGAGAGCGACCAGACAAATATATATATATACACAAATTTGAAACACCGTTAGTTTCGTTCCCTAGGGGTTCTGAAACGTAAAATTTTCTAGTCCGCACTTCCGGATAGTTTCATGAGGTTTTATAAGCGGGGTTCCTCCCTATGAAGAGAGAGAGGAACCGCGCTAAAACTACCTTCATATTTTTATTTCGTGAAGCAAAACATTAATAAATACATTTCAGCTTGGATAATTGGTTCACATAAACGCCCGCTCCCAATGAACCCATTATGTTTACAATTACATCACGCCTTCCTCATTATGTGCCCGCGATACATACCGAATTTCGTCAAAAAGAATCAAAATATTTGGACGTTTTGAGCAAATTGAAATTTGTTTTCGGAGTGTCCCTATTTCTAATCAGCCGATTTTACATCAATCGTTTTAATCGTTTTCTTTGGCAATGTTATATGACATTGAGCTATGCCAAGGCTCAAATAACCTTAGGTATCACCGAAGATTCTTTTACAACAATATAAATAGATAATTTGGAATCATTCGTTTGTGTACGTTATCACAACATCGAATTGGCAGATAGGTTCTCTTTTCTACAGGAGCACGGCTTGACAGGTCAGCCTGGAGTTCCTATCATTGAATGTCTGTGACAAACGCTGAGAGAGGGAGCTAGCTATCTATTTTACGATAATATCCATCGTGGACCTTTTGTCATAGTATAACAGTATTGTGATCCCAAAAGAGATAGCTTGTTTGGAATTTATGTTTTTGACTTCCAGCATAGAAACGTGGTTGCTAAACATAAATGTGCTATAGTCTAGCTCTGGAAAAGTTTACTGTGTAGAGAAGGATTGTTTTCGATTAAATCATACGTGCGAGTATTTCTAGCAGAATTGAGATATCCTTCATTTTTCAAGTATTGAATAATATTTATTATTTATATGTTGAATACAGGTTTTATCCTTAATTGGTTATATTCTACGTCGACATTTCTCGACAGCACCATGGGATCGCATCACCGAATTGACACTCCTCAAAGATAGGCATGAAACACCCAAACTGGAGGGAAATAGGGCGGGTCCAACGGGGAACCACTAATCCCCCGTTGACAAGCGGGGGACCACTAGAGTGTTAACAATTTTGCACATTATAACTGAAGATGCACGTCTCTACATGGGAATTTAAAAAAACAACACATACCTTGTGCAACCAGAATAAAAATTAAGAGTGCCCTCACGCCCAAAATCATTTCAAAACCCGCGAATAAAACTAAATTACATTACGGCCTTGCAAATTGAATTTGCTGCGGTTTGAGGCGAGCTGGGCGAGTAAAGCGGCTGCTGGAAAAAGAGGGATATGCCATGGAAGCCAGCGGGAACACTCTGTCATCGAACCGGCCACCAGCTGTGGGGAATGAAAGAACATTTATCGTGTTCCCGAATCCTGTCAACAAGGCCTACACATTCCGATTTGGAGTTGAAAAACCACCTGCTTAAATCCGCTCCGATGGCAGGTAAAGGCATTAATAGGCACCTAGCAATGACAGTGGAAAAAGAATGTTTCCACTTTATTTCCCAGGTAAACAAACGCCCAAATCTGTCGATATTAGATTGAGTATATAATTTAACTCTTAGGCTTCCACGGTACGAGTCATTACAAATATTATAGTCTTCTGGTATTGACCGTGTCACAAACTTCTTTGCCGACGTTTCGCTAGTCATACTGCCAGCTTCCTCAGGGCTTAGTCTGAGAATGAGGATGTTCTTCTTGTTCTTCTGTATAAATACCTCTCTTTGAATTCATCCGCGGGCGTAGTCTGCTCTTCCATGTCCCTGATTGGTTGGTCCCGGTCTTGCTAGATTCTGGTTGGTGGGTTCCATCTGGATCATTGATTAGCTGAATTTCGTTTTTTTCTTCTTTCTCTAGTTTTAATTACCGGATGCCATAATTTGCTGAGCTTGTACCCATCTTCTTTGTTGATATTTTCAGGGCATCGTACTATTTCTATAGCTTCCCTTATGATACGTTCTTGATAATTTTCTATTTTCGCCAGAATGCTTACTTGGTCGAACTGGATAGCATGATTAGTGTTATAAAAATGTTCTGCTACCGCTGATTTTTCAATGTTGCCATTCTTAACCGTCTTCATATGTTCTGTTATTCTAGTGCACACCAATCTTCCTGTCTGTCCAATGTATTCTTTTCCGCAGGAGCATGGGATACTGTAGACACCTGGTGATCTTAACTGTAAATTATCTTTGGGGTTATTTATTATTTGACTTAACTTGCAGTCAGTGGTGTACACTGTTTTTATGTTATGTTTCTTTAGAAACTTTGTAATCTTCTCTGTAGTACCTTTAACATAGGGAATGATTACTTTATTCTCGTTTGGGTCTTTTTGCCTTCCCTTTTCTGTCGACTTTGCATTTCTTTTTGCTTTGGTGGTTTGCCTTTTTATAGTTTCGTCCGTGTACCCGTTTTTTCTTAGAGCTGACTTTAGGTGTCTCTCTTCTTTTCTGAGATGGTTTGGTTAAGAAATCCTGATGGCTCTGGTCATGAGGGTAGTGGTCAAAGTGTTCTTCTGGGCTGGGTGGTGATGAGAAGCTGCGTTTAGGTATCTGTCTGTGTAAGTCGGTTTTCTGTAAACCGAATGTTCTAGACGGTTTTCAATCTTCTCTACTTTCACATCTAGGAACGGCAATACCCCATCTTCTTCAATTTCCACGGTGAACTTGATGTTTTTGTGAATCTTGTTAATGTGCTCGAAAAAGCGTTTTAATGTCTCTTTTCCGTGACGCCAAATCACGAACGTGTCGTCAACATATCTGAACCAATACCTTGGTTTCCACTCCGCAGTTTCTATAGCTGTCTTCTTAAACTCCTCCATGTATATTTCTGCTGCCACTGGGCTGAGTGGTGAACCCATGCTAGCGCCTTCAATCTGTTTATAATATTTTCCATTAAACAAGAAAGGAAGAGTTGTTGGTAAGTTTTGATGTGAAGTCCTTGTTTACCATGGTCCCATTGGAAGAAACACTGCATCTAATGAAGAAGTTTTTGAATGACGAAGAAATGAAATTGGCGCAACTCTGTTTAAAATCTACTTACTTCTTGTTTAATGGAAAATATTATAAACAGATTGAAGGCGCTATAAAAACAGTGTACGCCACTGACTGCAAGTTAAGTCAAATAATAAATAACCCCAAAGATAATTTACAGTTAAGATCACCAGGTGTCTACAGTATCCCATGCTCCTGCGGAAAAGAATACATTGGACAGACAGGAAGATTGGTGTGCACTAGAATAACAGAACATATGAAGACGGTTAAGAATGGCAACATTGAAAAATCAGCGGTAGCAGAACATTTTTATAACACTAATCATGCTATCCAGTTCGACCAAGTAAGCATTCTGGCGAAAATAGAAAATTATCAAGAACGTATCATAAGGGAAGTTATAGAAATAGTACGATGCCCTGAAAATATCAACAAAGAAGATGGGTACAAGCTCAGCAAATTATGGCATCCGGTAATTAAAACTAGAGAAAAAAGAAAAAAGGAAATTCAGCTAATCAATGATCCAGATGGAACCCACCAACCAGAATCTAGCAAGACCGGGACCAACCAATCAGGGACATGGAAGAGCAGACTACGCCCGCGGATGAATACAAAGAGAGGTATTTATACAGAAGAACTAGAAGAACATCCTCATTCTCAGACTAAGCCCTGAGGAAGCTGGCAGTATGACTAGCGAAACGTCGGCAAAGAAGTTTGTGACACGGTCAATACCAGAAGACTATAATATTTGTAATGAGTATATAATGTTTCAGAAAAAAAAGAAACTACACTTCTAAAAACTTCGAAATTGTTTTCAATGATTTAGAAAATACAATGGACATGTCAAGGACTTAATATAAAACAAATCCTCTCTACAAAATGAAGTTGTTCCACAACAAGTCTAATGAGCTGATCGAATTTTATGAAAATTGCCAAAAAATTATATAAATAACTTCAAATTCAACATTCAATATTTTAAATTGTCTGGGACTAAAGTTAGATTACGTAGAAAATCGTGTCTAAGTCACTGTTGAAAGCAGATTTCAGGTCCCAATACCAGCCCGACAAGATAACTTTTCTTAAGTTAAGGACTTTTAAATAATATATCTTAAATAGTTTAGGAAACACCAAAAAGTATGCCTCAAAGAACTGTTCTACTACAAACAACAAGTAATATAAACACGCTTCTCATTTACATATCGTGTTTTATTGAAAAAATCATTATAATGGTAATTGCAACAAGTCATTAAAAGCCATAACAAACAGAGACATAGGCCCCTCAACGGAACCGAAACGTTTAAAATTTAAGCATCGATTTCTCCTAATGAGATAGCTTTTCTGAAAATGAAATGACAAACGAGTTTGTCATCATGAAATTTAGTAAAATTTCGAATGGATGCCACGATTTTACAACTGTTTTCGGGATATTTAATAAAATATACGAAACTCTCGCCAAGTGAATTATCCCCAAGGGCTTGTATAGAAAATAATTTCGGGGGGGGGGGCTGGGACCATTTCCGGGGTATCGAATACTAAAAATTTAGAACTTGGAACAGTTTTAGGCAACTAAATTGCAATTACGCCTAAAATAAAATATTTTTTATGAACTAAGTGATCTTATTTAATTTATTTATTTAATTTAAAAAGTGTTTCATGACTCATTTTTACCATCAAATCAAAATTTCGGGGGGAACTGTAGTCCCCTCAGCCCCCCCTTATATACGCCCATGATTATCCCCCTTTACAGGACGGGATGAAACGCGCTAAAAAGAAAAACCTGTAGTAGTTTTAACACAAATAGTAAATGTGGGCCTAATAGGGTTGGCAAATAAAAAAAAAACAAAAAAAAACTACATTACAGGACAATTATCTAGGATTAAGAAACGTTACCAATAAAAATGCACTTAATTTTGGAGAATGAAAGTTTTCGACTAATACTGAGGAGTTGGGAATATCACCTCTGTCGGGTCTCCCCCCGATTAGGGTGGTCTAGTACGCTAAATTCTCATTCGGGAGGTGTAGGTTTGAGTTCCTCTTATGGAAGATTGACTTTTTTCAGCTATGGCGTCGCTGGAAACATTCCTTGCGACACCATGGGTGTTTATAAAGAGTGGCAACAAGTCAATAGCCTAGTAAATTCAACTCTGTTCAGCATCTCGTGAAGAAAAAAAGAACTGAAGAAAATTAGCAGACAAAACACCAACTCTAAAAAAATATTTTAGACTTCAAAGACGCTGAGAAAGGTGCGCTATTGTTCTGAATACATCTGCAGAATACACCCAGCACCTTGGTAGGATCCCATCTAATCCCCTGTACCAAAGGAAACCTAGCCGACTAGAGACCCTACATACAGCACTATTTACAAGCCTGATTCGGCCGTATATCAAGCGATCCTCCAGTCATGACACGTCTTATGATTTATACACAGCCTTATTTCACCTTCATATCCTAGCCTAATAAATCTGTCGCCTGTCTTCGACCACTAGTACATTCTCTGGCAAGACCTCCTTCACAAATTAATAACCCGGCCAGTGAGACATTAACTCAAATTCATAGCTCTACCTCTTTACATAAGACGTTCATTGTGTTTTCCCTGGGCTATAATTAAATATCCTCAAATACAGCTTAATCTAAACAAAGACAATTTAAAAAGCCAAGAAATGGTTGGATTTCGGCTAAGAAAAATACAGATTTTCAGAAAAATCTATTTTTCGAATGTCCCGGCGTGAACTTTGGCAGCCTTGTTCAGCAATAAATACCTAGGTGACGGAGGACGACCCCAATTTTTGAAAATTCATAGAATAACTTTTTCAAATCGAAAAAAAAGGCTGACATTAAAATTCTCTCTTGAATATCTACAGTACGACCCGAAACTGCAATCAAAATATATCCATCGTTGAAATACAATAAGAAATATTTCAGCGCATTCCGCTTTGATAATCGTTGAATTACAACAAGAAATATGTGAGCGCATTTCACTTTGATAATATCCAAGTTTATTTATGTTTATGTACAGACATCTTTAAGTTACTCAACTTTTATCTGAAGACGAAGAGTTCTTGGATACCTACTGAAAAAAAATATTGAAAATACATAAAAATTGTAACACGGAAAAATTTCATTTCATATGTAGGTCTCTCCAAGGCCTTGATGACCCTGAATAACAAAACTAAATAAAAAGTTTGTTCATAGCGTTTCTTATGCGTTTCACAGATTTACGGAATCGCTATAAGACGCAAACGTCTAAAGGAGATAACATCTTGAATTATATGTAATCATACATGAATATGCATTTTATCTCTATACTTAACTACACCAGAAGTCATTATATTATGATTTAATTGAATTAGGCATGTCCGATGGTTTATCCAGACTTATTAAAATCATTTTTCTAATATTTATGTAGAGTAAACCGTATAAGAATCCTTTGTGTCTCACCTAGGACTAGCAGCCAACCATAAATATACGAGCCTATTTGCCTTTCTACAAATTAATAGCCATTCTGTCTGAGTTTAATTGAAATTCTGCCCTCGTATATCTTCCTCAGTCCCCTTTCAACCACCTACTGCCCAGGCTATACCCTCACTTTATTTGTTGCTGTCCTTCTGGGCGGGGAAAAACAACAGCATTATAGACCGAAGAAAAACATTGTCAAGGATAAACTAGCCCATTAAACTGTAGATTAGGGTGTATCGATTTTTAACTTTTTTTTTTTTGTTTCCAAATTCCAAGTTGAAAAAAAGTTGCTACTAGGCACCACAAAGCACCACAAAAAATTTTGATTTTTTTAAAAAATGTTTAGGTCTCCCGCACAAGGCCTAAAGTTTAGAAAATTTACTAAAAAAGTCAATTTTTACAAAAATATTAAAGTAAACTAAAACACTTTTATTCTATGTTGCAAGTTAAAATGCCACAAAAAATAGGCACAAAAAACGATAAAAAAAATATTTGCTACTAGGCACCAAATGATTGATGTGAAAAAATTTATCACATCAATTAGGTCTCCCGCACAAGGCCTAAAAGTCGTAAATTTCAGCACATTTTTGAAATTTTGCAGTACTTTGATATTTGTGTGGTTCATGGTTTAAACCTTTAATATAACCAAATCCTGGTTGGAATTGATGTTATAAGTGGAATAATGAAGACAATTTCAATACGTCAAGCGTCAACTTGAAGCAAGGGGGTGGGGGAAGGCCAGACTGTCGCACCGCGGTGACGCGCAACTTATGAATCACAGTGCAGACTTGTTAGTACTTATATACCGACAAGCAGTAGTAATTGTGTTTTGAGAGTGATAGTCCTGTTTCTAAGACTCCGCATTTATTCAGACAAACTACCGACATGCCGGTTATCGGGCAACCTATCGATGTGAGTGGTTTTAATGTTCTGCCGACCAAGATGGATGTATTGAAGTATTTTGAGTGGGTACGCGTTGAAATGAAACAAGAGGGAATCTGCCTGCAATGAAGGCAATTGCATGGAGAGTTGCTTTAAAACTAGGAGAGATAAGGAAAAGAGCTTCTATGCCTGTTATTGGCGTCAAAAACACAATATTCATGGTTATAAGTCTGCACGAGCAACTTGAGTAAATTAAAAAGTGTTCAGGGTCTAACAGGAAGTATCCTAGAAAGATTCAGTAAGTAGCTTTCAGCCCATAATTAAAATTGAAGTGGTTGATATTTGTACACAGCATGTACAAATGTGAAAGGAAAATGTGACCCCAGCAGCTACATTTGCCCTATTGACAAAAAAGTCCCGGCACTAGAACACGAGTTTTTGGTCGTCCAACGTGATCCTTGATTGATGTACATTGCAGAGTGTAGCAAAAGCGAAACTAAAAAAACGTAAAATTCGATTAGAAAGATAAATTTGGTTCACAAGCTTTATTAAAGGCAGCTGTAAAAAAAAAAAATGCGGACAAAACTTAAAATCTGTTGATAACACCGATTCTAGTGATAGTAGGTGATTGTATGTCTCAAACGTCAAATCAAGGTGGCGATTTTGAAAATAATGTAGTTTATACGAGACAAAAATATGTTTCAAGTGTAGAAGTAAAACAAGAACTGTCACAACGCTTGTCTTTGTTTTCACGAGCTTGTGACCGTAGATTCTACTGTTGTTTTCTTCACAACTGCATGCATTAAAGCTTGTGCCCAAGATTGTCTTTCTAAGCGGGTTTCAAGTTTAGTAGTTTCGTTTTTGTCAAACTCTGATTGATGACAATTGATGTCTGCAATTGATATCAATCCAGAACCACGATGGTCGACCATAAACTCGAGTTCTTGTGCCCCAATCACTCAATTGAGTCTTAGAAACCTGACTATCGCTCTCAAAACACAATTACTACTGCTTGTCGGTATATAAGTACTAACAAGTCTGCACTGTGATTCATAAGTTGCGCGTCACCGCGGTGCGACAGTCTGGCTTTCCCCCACCTCCTTGCTTCAAGTTGACACTTGACGTGTTGAAATTGCCTTGTGCGGGAGACCTAATTGAAGTGATATATTTTTGAAATATTTTTTTTATCGTTTTTTGTGCCTATTGTTAGTGGCATTTTAACTTGCAACGTAGAATAAAAGTGTTTTAGGTTACTTTCATATTTTTTAAGAATTGACTTTTTTAGTAAATTTTCTAAACTTTAGGCCTTTTGCGGGAGACCTAAACATTTTTTTAAAAATCCAAAAATTGTTGTGGTACATTGTGGTGCCTAGAAGCAACTTTTTTTTAACTTGGAATTTGGAAACAAAAAAAAAAGTTTAAAATCGATACACCCTACTGTAGATATTCCCTTCTATTGCAATATGCTTAGGACGACATTAGGCTTGGAACAAACAAATTAACCACATTTAAGAAAGTTCATAAATTATTAAATCACTTACTATACACAGGACAGAGCGCTGTCAGTGTCTTAATTTTACATTGTTTTTTTTTTTAATTAACTAACCAGGTTTGGATTTGAACACACATCCTCTTATCTCCCCAAAGACGCAAACAAAGCAGGAAAGTTAATTCGTCTAAAGAAACCAAAGTTATAATCTAAACCTTATATGACGTGAACATCGTCCGGTTTCAGATTAATATGACACTGTACTGTGTATATGAAGCGTTGGTTTCATACGACTAGTTAACTTACAATGATGTGATTTTAAACGGCAGTGTAATCGTCAAAGCATCCGAGCGAAAAACGGGCGGGAGGATATAGGTTCGAATTCGAACACAGTAACTCCCTGCGTTCCAGTTAATTTAACTAGCATTATCAAAACTGACACGTAACATTTATCTAATTATCTCTTAAAAAATAATGTAGTAAAACCTATTCATGTCCACAATAGAAAATTGTATTACAGTTGGCAGACTTCAAGAAGGTCGTCCGACATCCGCCATATTCACAAAAATTAGGTATACCTTTAAATTAAAAGTGTTCTATGTGATCAGCCGGCCGCCCTAATCCACCAAGCTAGAAAATTAAGAAGAAAAAAAAGTCCGTCTCGCAGGACTGCATCATCTTAGCGCGGTTCCGTTCATATCCCTAGTCTAATTTGGAAAGATTAAAATAGAAGCAGTTATTATTTTGGTTCCACCAGTCTTTTTTTTTAATTAATTATTATAATGGCGTGTCAACCCTTAAGGTCACTAACGCCATTCCTGTGAGTAGTAAAGTCTTGAAAGGTCATGGTTTACAATCTTACCTGGAAGGGTCGGCTACACTAGAAACGGACCCGCTAGTGACAAGGTCTTGGAAATCTATTTTTCTAACAATAAATTGTTTTTGTTATTTTACTTAACCAGTTTTATTGTCAAATACATTATCCAACTATAAGCAATTAAAAAATAACAAGAAATAAAACAGACAAAAAGAACCATTGGAATAAACGAAATCAATTAATTTAAAGATTTAAGCACTTTTTTCTCCGATTGACATCGCCTAATTAAAACTTTCTTCAGAACCTTTTTTGTAGAGCATTTAGTAAGCTTCCGAATGGTAATCTTCCGCTTCTCAAGATTGTCAACGGTTTTCGAGATACTAACGAAATTATACAAAGTTACCAAAACTTTTTTTGTCTGTTAATAAAATATTTTATTCTAACCCTTCCTTTACTCTAAACGTAACAAAAATTTCAACATATTAGTGTTGATGAAACTCGAACATGCAGAAAATGTTTCAACTGTATCCCATAATTCTAAGTACCAAAATCAAAGACAAAGAACCCTCCCTAGGAAGGACGCTAGGCAGTTGAAAAGCTATATATCTTGGAAATCCATATCTCTAACATTAAATTGTTTTTCTTATTTTTCTTAACCTGTTTTATTTTCAAATCCAACCCTTCCTTAACTCCAAACGTAACAAAAATTTCAACATATTAGTTTTGATGAAAGTAGAACATGCAGAAAATGTTTCAACTGAATCCCATGATTCTAAGTACCCAAACCAAAAACGGTATTCAAAAAATATTTTTCCAATTTTCTCGAAAACGGTTAAAGCTATCGCTTTGAAAATGGTTTCATTCGTTTTCCTAGCCCAGGAATCATATAAAACGAGTACTTAGAAGCTTATGAACTCAAAAACGTAAGCGTTACGATTTTTTTGCGCGAATTTCGCCCCAAACACCATCTTCCAGTAGGCGGATTTTGCTGGTTAACGAACTTGACCTTTCAAATTGGACGACGGATTTTTGTACCAAATTTCATCACAATCGGACCATTAGGGAAGCCAGAAATGAGCGAACAGACAAATATATATATATATATATATATATATATATATATATATATAAATAAATAAATATATATATATATATATATATATATATATATATATATATAAATAAATAAATATATATATATATATATATATATATATATATATATACAAATTTGAACCACCGTTATTTTCGGTCTCTAGGGGTTCTGAAACGCGAAATTTTCTAGTCGGCACTTTCGGATTGTTTCATTGTATCAACCTTATAAGCGGGGTTCCTCCCTATGGGGGAGGGAGGAACCGCGCGAAAAGCTCAAATATGACCCCAGCCTTCAACCGGACCTTTAATACTACCTAATGTCTTCATAGAGCAATTTCTGAACGTTCAAGGCAAATTAAATACATACAATAAAATTGGAACGATACATAATAAAATTAGTCCCTGCGCAGCGATGGCTTGCACTGTCGTGAGGCTTTACACATTTTTTGTGATGTAATGACCATTATACTTATCACAATATTTTTCAAATTTAAAACATCATTTCGTTTAACTTTTAAATATTTATTACATTAACACTTGCCAACTAGAAATAAGAAATACAACATCTGCAAAAATATACAAACTATCTAGCCCTAAGAGATGATAGATTTAACACACTAAACAAGAATCAGCAGAAGACCGCATATCCTGGATCCCCTTCTTGTAATTAAAATTAATTAATTCAGTGATAATATACTAGTAAAATTCATTATAAAATAGCTGCTAATGGTTTGCCACCTAGATTACATTTACATATACACAGAATTATAAATAAATGTAATCAAATAAATGTTGACAAAATTTCCATGCAGAATACATACCTACAAAATTTATTTAATTGGTAAATGCAAATAGAGCGTTGAAATACAGTTTCCTCATCGCAATAATTTCATATTCACTTCGTTACTTCAACCTCTTTCTATTTTATATACATTTTCATTTCAAAATAAAAAGAAATTAACATGAAATGGGAAGTAAATAATAATGAACATTATAAAAATAATATTTAAAGAATCAAGCTAATAAAACGAAAACTAATAACAAAAAAAAGGAAATATTTCTTTTTTTAAGAAATGGTAATAAGAAAATATGAATACTCATTAATGTCCCATTATCCCGCAAGTAGGCTGATAATCAATTATGTGATATTAGATTTTGAAGAGTATTGGCATTATTGATGTTCTGCACTTTCGAGGCCGTTCGCTAAAAATAAATTCTTTTGGTCCTTCGGTTACTATCAATCTTCCATGAACAAATGAAACTTCAAGGAAATCATTTCTCAATATGTTTAATTAATCCTCTTCTATGAGGAAAAATAAAGATGGTGAAAAAATAAATTGAGAAAACAAGTGGTTTGAAGGATATATAAATCAAAATCTCCAATTACCAACGAGGCAGAACACCTCGAGAATAGAGAATGGTCCCCTACTTTCTCCCCCCCCCCCCCGAATATACGGTGGATGAATTTCAATGACCGCCACCACCCACTCCTCCCCCCCCCCCCACCCGCTGCTTTTCCTCTCCAAATTCACCAATACCACTAATTTGCCTTCTCTATATTGAAAGTGATTCTATTCCAGGGGCGTTTTTGGAATCGCATTACAGCTGTTTGCCGGACCGGGCGTGGGGTAGCCCGTAAATCGAATTTTATTTAATTATTTTTTCGTTTATTTGGAATAAATCTAACTGAAACACACTGGAGAGAGAGGCAGCGCCGGAGAGAAATATAGCATTCATTAAATTTTGGTTTACAATTAACATTTTGTAGCAAATACATGTTTTGAATAATAATAATAACAATTATAATGTTAGAATAAGATGAGTTTAATTCTAAATTTCCAAGCCTTGTTTGTATAGAAGTTGTGAGTGATTAAATGGTTCAGCCAAACAAAGCACTAACAGTGATAAGTTCTTGTTCCGTACACTCTTCAGTGAGAGGTAGTTCGCCAAAAGTTCTTCCAAGCCACAAACTACGGCTCCCTATCCACTTTACTTCTCCTTTAAGAGGAAAGCATTATTTTTATTTAAGTCAGCAAAAAAGGACTATGTTTCTACTCCTAATTTGCATACTACTTTCATGAATTGAAGAAATAATTCAAACTTACCACTGTTTAGAGTAATGTACACGTTCCGCAACGTTATCTCATAAAATTTATTTGCCGCATGAAACTGGTCCTTGTTTTAATACTTATAATGGAAAAGTTGGAGCGTTGCAGGGCTTGAGAATATAACACGTATTTTGTGTTGTTTTATTGTGGAAAGTAACGCCAATGCATTAAGTTTAACTTCTTGTAAATGCCACACAAAAATTGTTCAATGTTGCAAAAAGTATACAAAATTTTCTTAAGGTTAAGTTTTCTGCAAAAAAACACGAATTTTATGGATCATCCCTCAAAGTGACTTTTAAAGCCATTTGTTACAGTAAAGAATACAATCAAATTCGAGTTCTATTCACATAAGTTTTCTATTTGGAAAAATATACGGAAGCACTACTTGCAACAGAATTTACTAAGAGTATTATTTACATATGTTGTATTGTTTAAGCAATAAAAATTGTACGAAAACACTATCTGGAGAAAATCCTTGTCTGGTACAGCACCTCCAGAAAAGCCAAAGGCCTTATTGCATTCAAGGAGGATGGAATTGTTGGAACTGGAGTGGTTCCATGCACTTTGAGTTACACCCGCGAAATCAAACCATCACTAGTCATGTTTAGTGCTCGCAATTACGTCGCTTGAATTGAATTATTGCGGCTTTGCATTTAACGGACTATCCCTTCAATAAGCAACGTTCCAGTATGAAAAAAAATGCTGTAGGTTTCCATAGACAGCATTATTTAATCTGTTATAACGAGCGTGTATACATCAAGAATTATCAGATATAAATACTGAATATGGAATAAATCTACTCATTTATATAATAAGGAGTATGCCAGTCGCAAATTGAGCAAAAGCCTAGAGGTAGCAGAGGCAGACGGAAAAGGGTAGAGGAGAGACATAGAACCCATTTCAGAGCCGTCAATGCAAAATGAACCCAGTTCAGCTACGTGCCTAGTTGTGATGAAACAACTATGCACTGTTTGCCTTCAGAATTATTAACAAAAATGAAAGAAGTGGGAAAACTACGAAATGTTTGCGAAAAATAGAAACTCATGGCGTTTGAACAACCAATCGAATGATACATACAATTCCTTCTTTTGAGGAAAACTAACAAGAGAAGTCTACCAAGTCAAGCAAGGTCTACCAGTTGAAAGAGGACAATTCTAATCTAGTTTTAATTTCTTCCAATTACTGAGCTTCGGACTGGAAAATTTACCTCACCCACCCTACTCGCCTGACAGAGGCCCTTTCGGATTTACCCAATTTCGGCTTCCTCCAAAATGTTCTGCAGAAGGAATACTTAGCAGAAGAAACCTTATTGTTCTTAGGACATGAAGACAGTGATTTTCGGAAAAAAAGAGTTTATGGATCTTCTAAGCCGTTGAGAAAGCATAATCGCTAATGACAGGCAAATCAATTTTAAACGTTCAATGAATCTTTATTTTTCCCTAAATTTCTCTACAAACTTACCCGACACCTCTATATAAGCATACATGCAAAGATATTGAATACTGATATATAGCCTAAGGTAGGAGGAAAAGGTGAATTCCATCCCAGAAAGATGTTTTGTATTTTTAGATGAGTGGGTTCGAAGAGACCTTTCCTACAAAGGAAGTCCGACAATACCCTATAGAGGTCAGCTCTGTTCTCGATTTGCTAGATTTGATCCAACAGAACCAGCACAGCTTTCTATTCTCTTCGGAGGCTTAAATCGTTTTCTTTCTACTCTCTACTTGTTCTTTGTACTCGAGCCGTACAATGGAAAGTATTCAAGGGAAGCTGCTTGTACCGCTTGCCGTATGTAAACACTGATAAGCCTTTGAAAAGCGCTGATGCCTTTGATCTCCTTCTCTGATATACTTCCGTCAGAGATCGTCTGAACGCTGATGTTTTTTCAAATTTGTTTTCACGGACTTCAAAAACTAAAATATATTGATCTTTCATAAGAAAAAGCTATTTTGTTGTGTGCATTTCACTCAAAAAATTCAAGATGTTCTTCAGTTTCATTTGTTTTGGACAAAATTCACTAGAAAAAATCGTAGCGCTTAAAGTTTTGCTTTCATTTACATTTAAACATTGCTTTTCTTAGGTATTTAGACGCGGAGAATCGAATCACTTACTTTCAAGACGATACATTTAAACATTTTCGGTTCTCATTAGCGACGAACTGATTAGACCATTTTAGCATAAATATGCTTTAGCGGTGACTAAACTGAAAAAAAAAACGTTATAAAAAAGTACCACAAAAAGGTGTCCGCTGGCGTTCGAGCATGCGCAGTGGCGTTCACGCATGCACAGAGGCCATGTACGAAGAAGAAGACTGTATGTGTCACAAAAAAGTGTTAGCTGGCGTTCGCGCATGCGCAGTGGCTACGTTCGAAAAAGAAGGCTATATTTTATACAGTAAATTACATATGGAGGTTTGTCGGGTGGACCTAAAGCATATTTATGTTCCCGAATTTGTTCAGAAGGCTCCAAACGAAATAATTTTTTCTTTATGTTTTTCTATTATGGAAACTAAAATTTATAAATTTTGGTTGAGTTAAGAAAAAAAGTCTCAAAAGTATTACTTTATCGAGCGGCATGAGCAAACGACCATAGCCACGTTGAATACATCTATCTCCGTTGATTACCGATGTTAATTAACTTAACAGCTCTTTAGTAAAGTTGTTATATCGTCACTTCCGGATTGCGTCATCGGATCAAAGTCATTAGTAGGCTTCCTCCCTATGATGGGCGCGTTAATAAAATTATTTTTAATTGTAATAACCAAATATTTAATACTAGAAATTTTATACACATAAACTTTATATTACATTCAATAGTTATAAGTTGGCTTGGCTCAAATGTATCTTTAGTTATAATATTTTTGCTACGACCTACTATTAATCGCCAGCAGTAAAATTCGCTTAGTCGTCGGAACTGCAGAAGGGTTTTTATCTTTGAGTCCATGTAAAAATACCAAATTGTTTCCCTTTAGATTGTGATTCGAATCCTAAACCAGCCCAGTCTCTGGATAATCTTCCACTGCCCAAGAACTTGTCGATACCCTCCTCCACCACTGGTAACCAAGACAAATGACCACTGTCATCCCTGAAGAGAGTAACTATATTAGAGATACCTCATAGATCTCCCAACCAAGCTGGACGCCCTAACTGATATTGATGCTTCTCTAACTTATTACCCCTTCACTTCCACAATCTTTCAAACACTTTCCTTACTTGGCCCTTTCTTTGGTTCACTCATTCCCTGTTTCAGCCCATTCCTCCCTCTTGGAGGGAGGAAACCCCGCTTATGATGCCGATCCGATGACGTAATCCGGAATCGGCGAAGAGAAAATGTAGACGTTTCACAACCCACAGATCCTTAGAAATTTTATACATATATAAATTAACCACGTGACATATAGATATTTATATCGGTTAAGGTCGTGGATTCGAGTACCACTAGGGGTAATGGATTTTCGTTCGAAAAAAGAAAAGGCTTTACACCTATCCAGGCTAGAAAAGGGCGATAACCTAAAGATAACCCTCAGGTACATCATCACTTCCGAATTCAATGTTGTCGAATATTAGCTGCACTTACTCTACTCCTCTGGCAGCCAAAATACTCCCCTCCGAAGTCGGAACATACACAGGAACGTCACCGTCAAATTCCACGAATCCTATGTTTGTTGACACTGCCGTTGTGTCGATGTCCTAATCACTGGGTCATTCCACGTCAAATCAACCCAACAAAAATACGATTTGACACCCATGATCTCAGATTTTAATGAAACTTGGTATGTCTGTTCCTTTCATGGATATAAGTAAGGATGTAAAACAGTTTTTCTCTATCTCAAATGGTTTATGTTTTACGCCCTGCTAAAGTTTTAGAATTTTTGCAGTTTTCATCGATAGGAGAAAGCAAATGCAATTTGTTCTTACGTAGAAAATAAATCATACCTTCTTTATTTATCAACCAATATTGATGAATTTTTTTATAACATCACTTCAATAGATAAGGAAGCCAGAAAAAAAATAATATAACCGTAAAGTAATTACATATGGTCTGAAAAAAATCCTAAAGTGTTAAAATAAAAATGTTTTTAATGAAATATTGCGTTCCACAATAAGTGGAATATCGTCAAAAGGGGAAAAGATAATCACAAAAGTATTTTTTATTATTATTCAAAATGAAATTCACTATCACATGAAAAAATAAAATTTGTGGGTTTTTCATTCTTTATTTATTTTTTTCGGCAGACAAAAAATTCTCCTATTAAAATTTTAGTTGACATTATTTTATTATTTTTATTTTTTTAAATACAGCAATGCTATTTTAATAACTATAAACTTTAACCACTGTTATCCAAAACTACAAACATAAATCAGGATTTTGAAAAAAAAATTAATATAATAAACATTCGAATAACAAAGTGCATGTTACAAAACTCATCATGAAAAATATTTTAAGGTTTACGACAATGAACTTAAATTTTCTCTATGCACTTAATTTTTTTTTTTCTTGATTGAAGATGCGTTAGATGGTGGGTTCGATTCCCACCAGTGGCAGGAATTTTCTCAGCTCACAGCTCGTTGAGAAAATTACTCGCTGCCCCTTGGATGTCGGCGCTAATGGCCTAGATGTCGATGTAAAAAAAAAAAATAATATATATCATGCTGCTAATGACCCCAGCAGTCGATGCATAGGAAAAAAAAGTCCGACTCGCAGGAACTGCGTCATCTTAGCGCGGTTCCATTCATATCCCTAGTGTTATTTTGTAGACTTAGAATAGAAACAGTTATTACTTTGTTTGCATCATTCCTAATGTAAACAAATATGAAAAAAAAAAAAAAAAAAAAAAAAAAAAACATGACTTTCGGCTAGGGATGAAACTATCCTAAGCAGAAATTACTCTTTCTGCCGTCCCAAGTTTCGGTCTATGAAGACTCTTCTACGAATATATTTCTAATTTACTTAACTTGCAGTGCAAACATATCCATTTTACTTTTAAATGCAATTAAACAAAATAAAATTGTGCATGAAAATGAGAAAGTAGTGTTATTTTTTATTGAACTACGGCCACATTCAACCGCAAAATATAATTATATTTCTAGTACAGAATTTGGCTGCATGACTTCCTACAGGTAAAGGTAACTGTCAGCTGTCCTAGAATGCTTGATGAGAACAATGAATCTTGATTTATGAAGTGCAATACCAGCCACCTGAACCGGCCTACTACCTCGACCCGGACTGACTCTACACAGAGAATATTTACGTTTTCAGTTCTGTTACAGGTTCAAAGCATTTGTATTTATTCCCCTGTTTTATTGAGAAATACATCCTCCTCCTAGAAGCAATAACAAAATAACAAGAAATAAAAACAGACAAAAAGAACCGTATAAATTACCGAAATCAATTATCGTTTATCAAACTTCTAAGTTATATGTACTTATTTCTCCGTTTGACATCGCCTAATCAAAACTTTCTTCAGAACCTGTTTTCTAGAGAATTTAGTAAGCTTTCGAATGGAAACCATCCGTTCACCAAGATTCTCAACGGTTTTCGAGATACTAACGAAAGTATAAAAGGTTACCAAAACTTTTCTTGTATGTTAATAAAATATTTTATTCTAACCCTTCCTTTACTCCAAACGTAACTAAAATTTCAACATATTAGTGTTGATACAATTCGAACATGCAGAAAATGTTTCAACTGAATCCCATAATTCTAAGTACCAAAATCAAAGACAAAAAGAACAGTTCGAATAAGCGGAATCAATTACTTTAAAGTTTTAAGCACTTATTTCTCCGATTGACATCGCCTAATCAAAACTTTCATCAGAACCATTTTTGAAGAGCATTAAGTGAGCTTTCTAATGGTCATCTTCCGTTTCCAATGATTCTCAACCATTTTCGAGATATTAAGGAAAGTATACAAAGTTACCAAAACGTTTTATGTCTGTTAATAAAATATTTTATTCTAACCCTTCCTAAACTCCAAACGTAACAAAAATTTCAACATATTAGTTTTAATGAAAGTAGAACATGCAGAAAATGTTTCAACTGAATCCCATGATTCTAAGTACCCAAACCAAAAACGGGATTCAAAAACTATTTTTCCAATTTTCTCGAAAACGGTTAAAGCTATCGCCTTGAAAATGGTTTCATTCGTTTTCCTAGCCCAAGAAGCCTATAAAACGAGTACTTACAAGCTTATGAACTCAAAAACGTAAGCGTTACGATTTTTTTTGCGCGAATTTCGCCCCAAACGCCATCTTCCAGTGGGCGGATTCTGCTGGCTAACGAACTTGACCTTTCAAATTAGACGACGGATTTTTGTACCAAATTTCATCACAATCGGACCATTCGTCTTCTATTTAGAGAGCGAACAGACAAATATATATATATATATATATATATATATATATATATATATATATATATATATATAAATATATACATATATATATATATACAAATTTGAACCACCGTTATTTTCGGTTTCTAGGGGTTCTGAAACGCAAAATTTTCTAGTCGGCACTTCCGGATTGTTTCATTGTATCAACCTTATAAGCGGGGTTCCTCCCTATGGGGGAGGGAGGAACCGCGCTAAAATATATCGTGCATTCTAGAGAGAAGGAAAACCATAAAGTGTTGCAATTAAAGATTGTTTAATGACGTAAGGAGTTCCACGCTTAATGAAATAACACAAAAAGGGAAAAGAATAATCATAAAAGTTCTTTTTTATTATAATTCTGTAAGTCATATACTATCTCAAAAAAAAATGGTGTTTTCTCCCTTATTTTTTTTTCTACTTCAAAAATAGAAATTACTTGACTCACGCATATTTTTGAAACCACTAAAATTGTAGGCTTTAAAACACGAATAAAAATAGATTTAAAACATATCTTAGTATAAAATTGTCTGCCGAAAAAAATAAATAAAGAGTGAAAACCCCACAAATTTTATTTTTTCATGTGATAGGGAATATCATGTAGAATAATAATAAAAAAATACTTTTTTGATTATCTTTTTCCCTTTTGACGATATTCCACTTATTGTATTTCATTAAAAACATTTTTATTTTAACACTTTAGGATTTTTATCAGACCACATGTAATTAATTTACGGTTATAATATTTTTTTCTGGCTTCCTTATCTATTAAAGTAATGTTATAAAAAATTTCATCAATATTGGTTGATAAATAAAGAAGGTATGATTTATTTTCTATGTAAAAACAAATTGCATTTGCTTTCTCCAATCGATGAAAACTGCAAAAATTCAAAAATTTTAGCAGGGAGTAAATCATTAACCATTTGAGATAGAGCAAAACGGTTTTATATCCTTACTTAGTTCCATGAAAGGAACAAACATACCAAGTTTCATTAAAATCTGAGATCATGGGTGTCATGGTTGGGTTGAACTGACGTGGAATGACCCCACTACAAGTGATTGGAGATTCGACAATCACTTGTAGTGATTGATGATAGACAATTATTTGTCTATTTTGTAGAGGTGGTGACTTCTAATAGTTCGACTCATACCCAGGACGCCTATTTTCAGTTCGACTTATTTAAACAATTCTCCACGATTTTGGCCTGAAATCGACTTACACATATATATATACATGCACACACATTTAAAGAAATTTTCTGGTGGGGGACCATATAAATGCATATTTCAATTTAGTCTCTGGTTTCTGTAGGAATTGTAGGAATTTGCGAATTTCCGTGAAATGAATGCATGGCACGTGCGCTGGAAATACTATTCGCTCAGGATCAAATTTTCAATTAGTGGAATGAATATTCCCTTTATTTTAACTACAACCTAAATACACACACACACACACACATATATATATTCTCTCTTTTAGCCTTCTAAGCCAAATGAGTTTTATGATTTTATCTCTTTCTTTTAAACATAAATATTTCTCCTCACGCGTTTCTAGTCTTCCTTTGGCTTATTTCCTAAGATTTCTTCGTTAGAATCAGTATAAAAGTTTTTGTACAAATATTGTGCCATAAAATAAATAGACTTTGACCTAAAATATCACGTTTTCTTGCCTTATCCTCATCCTGCCTGTTTAAGAAGCCTCTTTTTATCGGTTCAAATGTTTTGCCTGCACTTGCGATCCGCTAGATCAATGTAACCCTTTTCGCTCATTAAATGTAAAAACATTAAACGTTTTGTTGCAGGATAATCGTCACAAATTTTAAAAAATAGAATTGAAGAACACGCAGAAAATATTGACGAAGAATAATATAAAATAGCTTTAACAGGCGCTGCTATTAGGAAAACGCATTCGTTTGACGTTAAGATCATAGCTATAGGCAGAAATCATATTAAGAAATATAGGTATATATATATATATATATATATATATATATATATATATATATATATATATATATATAAGACATGTAGAGCGAAATGTGAAATAAAGTAAATTATTTACAGCTTTATATATATATATATATATATATATATATATATATATATATATATATATATATATATATATATGCATGCATAAAATTCGAGTCAGTAGTTAGTCACGGAGGTGTTCATGTCGCTCTCAGAATCGATCCGTCAGTGTCCTGGTTTTCCAAGGTATTTTTGAATGAAACTTTAACAGTTTGTTGCATAGCTATTAAAGAACAGTAGTGCAAATTTTGGTGACAATCGGACGAAGTATTTCGGAGCTTTGAGTGAGGAAAGATCTCGGACTTTTCCAATAGAAGCTAGAGATAAGAGCCAACAGGAGCAGACTTAGCAGGTGAGTGACGTAGCTTCATATCATCCCCACCTTACCTCCCGTCTTAACACTGCCCAGCTGACTAGCCACTGGCCGTTATCTTATCACTGACAACTGGCACGGCACTGTGTCATCTTCTTGGACTTGCTTGCTACGTTCTACCACTGGAATGCCATATATCCTTGGAAGTTATCTCGGGAGATTTGATCTTGACTTCTGCTGAGACTTGATCTTGAATTCATCTACATCATCGTCGATAACTGACCGGCTGGCCCTGTGGAGGACTTCTTTACGCAGGCTTTAGGTTAATTTAGTTGTAGTGACTAGTTTATATTTTTGTTGCTTGACTTGTTGCTGGAGACCACTCTAAGCACTTCATCTGCTATTCTTCGGGGCCTTCTTGTGTGCATTTGCGGGAGGTTTTGTTATTGTTATTTAGTTTTTTTCATTGTTTTGTTTAGGGATTAGATTTTTAATTGTTAATCTGTTATGCTTCATTTTGTTAATTGCTATTTCTTTTAACTATTAATTTGTGATCTAGTCTGTGATAGTTGTTAAACCTTATTAAACTTTAGAGTATGACTTTGTGTTTGGTATGGCTCGTGTATATGTTAATATTATAAGTTAATAATTGTGTGAACTTGTTGTTTTTGTTGGTGGTCGGTTCTTGTTTATAAGTCTCTAATTTATTTATTTATTTTTTATTTATTTATTTTTATTTTTATATTTTTTTTTTTTATTTTTTTTTTTTTGGTGCTTATTTTAAGTAAACGTTGTTGTGTGTGTTGTTCTTTTTCCTCTCCAACGTACATATGGTCTGTAGTTTTCCTTATCTAAAGTGTACATTCGTAATTTAAGCTTTTTTTATTTCTCATATATATTTCTTGTGATATTTAGTTATTAAGCGGGTTTCATTTATATTTTATAATGCTGACAAGAAAGATGACTGCTGACTCGGTCAGACCTGGCCGTTTGTCGACTGACAGGTCATCTCCCCGTGAACAGAGGAGGACCACGAGGAGCAATGGGGAGAATGTTAAGAAACAGAGTCCAAGGGTTGGAGTAGTAAAGATGGATAGGAAGGATAGGAGTAAGACAGGCCAATCTAAGGAAGGGAAGCAAGCCACCTCAAAGTCAGCTGTGGGAACACTGAAGGAGGCAAGTCCAGTTGGTAATAGTCACAATGGTTCGAGTCCCGTGAAGGGAGGTGTTACGTGTCCTTCTGGGGGTGCCTCCTGTAGTAATAAAGGTGCTATTGAGTCCCCAAGAGTAATTAACTTAGTAAATGTGTCCTCTGTGACCCCTAAAAAGGACTTAGGAAGTCCTCGCAAAGCTATTACTGAGGGAGATATAGATGAGGAGATCATGAGAATGTCTCTCAGCTTATCGGAGTCTAACGGGGAGGGATGTAATGTACTTAAGCGTTCGGATGACATTCCCTATTCCGGCACTTCGCCCGCGCGCTCTCTTGTGATTGACAGGATTCATGCGTCGGGCCCTGACTCTTCACTCGATTGGAGGGATAGCCGGGCCCGGGCTGTGCAGCTTAAGGATGAGCTCCTCGGGCTGGTGTCTGGTGAGTCGGAGGCTGTAATTAGGAAGTACCTGGAGGCTTTCGTCTCCCTGGTGGCAGGTCTAGTCGATGCTCGATTGGAGGCTGCTAGGGGGGCGATTGATTCCAGGGGAAGTGAAAGGATCGTCTCCGCTACTCCGGTGACATGCTTGGCCGCTGGTGGGTCTGGGGTGGCTCGGAACTTTGCGGGGGGGTTGATCGAACGAGGGAGTGGGTTTTGCAGCCCAAGGGCCTCTTTTTCTTCAGTGGCCATGAAAAACCATCCCCCTTCAGGGGTTGAAGGATCAGAGGATCGTATTCCACAGAGACCGGGGGGCACGGTGTATATTGAGCCCAAGAATAATAGCCACTACAAAGATTTAGAGGAATTAAAGAAGGATGTGCTGAAAGCCCTCGACCCATCAAGAAAAGGCCTCCAGCTCCGTAGAGTCATTAAGACCAGGAGCGGAGGAATAATAATAGAAACCGGGCGGGGAGAGGATAGGCGAAGAGTCCTGGGTGACGTTGATTTACTCGCATTGAGGATAAATATTAAAGAAAGGCCAATGCTAAAACCCAGGATGATTGTACGCCACGCCACGCGGACCGTGGAGGGTAAGAACCTGGACCTGCCTACCCTAATAGAATGTTTGAGGAGGCAAAACTTCGGTGGTGAAGTGGGTCTCAATACCGAGGTTAAACTGCTATATAGAACGGGCCAGAAGACTAGGGAGTCTTGTAATCTAGTTTTAGAAGTTAACCCTCGACTGAGGGCCCTACTACTTAAATCTGGTGGGGTATACCTCGGCAGCAACTTTTGCGTGGTTGGCGACCATGTTGAAACTAGCAGATGCTACAAGTGTCAAAGGTTTGGGCATATTTCAAGAACGTGTGCGCAGAAAGTTCACACTTGTGGCCACTGTGGAGCGAGTGGTCATTGCTATATAGAGTGCACCAAGAATAGTGACCCTCCTTGTTGTCCAAACTGTAAGAGAGCAGGTGTTAGGGACACCATGCATATAGCTAGTAGTAGGGTCTGTCCCACGTACCAAGCTGCCCTCGGACGCATTCGTGAAAGGACTGATTATGGATTTTAACTTCGAGATACGAATGTGTAGAACCTGTGGTCGGGGGTTCAGGAATCATAGAGTACCCCCCGGAGATCCACAATAGAGCAATCCGTATTCCCACAATGCCCCGATGGAGTGAGGAAGAGTTGCGTCTTCTGGCACAGCGTGAGGCTGAGTATAGATCAAGGGGGCTCATTATTACTAATGAAAGCCTTGTACATGGCCTGCTCGATAGAACAGCTGGGGCAACGCAACGAATAAGGCTTACTCCGCGTTATCGGGGATTTCTTCGTGAGGCAATGAATGAGTGGAATAGAGAGGAGCTTCGACAGCCTGCGCAAGTGGTGGAGGTGGTCGGTCCTAGTGGTAGAGAGCTATTTTGTGACGTGGCTACAGAGCAGGCGAGCGGCCTTCGTGGCCTTGATAGAAATCTTGCGTCACTAGTCGAGGAAGCCAGAGAAGGGCTCGATGTCACGGACCGACTGTGCGAGTGGCTCCAGGCGCGCTTTCCCGAATGGGGTAATACCTCGTTCGAGAGGAGTGGACAGTCTGGGGGCCCACGACCCCTTCCATTTAATGCTAGACATCGCCGTCAGTTGGAGTACCAGCGCATTCAGAAACTTTGGAAGGCTAATAGGAGTAGGGCGGTAAAGGAGATATTGGTAGGAGGTCCTCTAGAGCGCAGGCATTCGTTGGACGAAATGGAGAATTACTGGCGCCCGGTTATGGAGAGTCCCTCTCGGCCATTTGATCAGGAAAATTTGCCACCGGGAGCTATAGAGATCACCACAATATGGACGCCTGTCGAAGTGGAGGAGATCCAAACAAATAAGATAGATAGGTCCTCTGCACCAGGTCCGGATGGGCTGCGAGCCTCTGATTGGGAGTCTGTTCCCCCTAAGGCTCGTGCGGTGTTCTATAACTTATATTTACTAGGGGGCAGGTTTATCCCTGAAATCATAGGTGCTAGGACTGTCTTTATCCCTAAGAATAAGTTCCCTGAGACGCCTAGCGATTACAGACCTATCACTGTGGCGTCTGTAGCTCTCAGACAACTTCACAAGATATTGGCTGCACGTCTGAGAGCGTTGGATCTCCAGGAGACAGGCCAGAGGGCGTTCATAGCAGCCGACAGAACTGCGGAGAACAGTGTAGTCTTGGATGCGGTGCTCAGGGAGGCACGGCGTTGTCGCCGTGAGGTGCACTTGACCTTCCTGGACATTGCTAAGGCTTTCGATAGTATTAGTCACTCAGCTCTACGGTCCGCCATGATCCGCAAAGGCCTACCATCAGGATTCGTTGAATACGTGATGGGGGTGTACGGTGAAGGGTTTACCCGGATTACCGATGGTCGGAGGTGGACGGACCCAGTTGTAAGCGGAAGGGGGATTAGGCAGGGAGATCCTTTGTCTCCGTGCCTCTTCAACCTTGCGATGGATTGGGTCCTCCAGGCGGTTCCAAGCCAGGTAGGATATACTCTGGATGGAGTGAGGATTAACTATCTAGCCTTTGCCGATGACTTGGTCCTGGTGGCGTCCTCGGTGGCTGGCATGCGGGGTGCACTTGCAGCGGTTGGGGCAGCCATCGCCAAACTGGGGATGGAGCTTAGTCCTGGTAAGTGCTGTGCCCTTTCGCTGGTACCGGCTGGGCGTGTGGCCAGGGTCAAGGTAGTTGAGGACGCACTGTTTACCGTTGGTGGAGCCCCGGTGAGGCAAATGCAGTTCCATGACTCCGTTAAGTACCTCGGAGTCACCTATAGGAACCATGGATGCGAGAGGCCTGATGAGGGAATTGGAAGGGCCCTTTTAAGAATTGGGAATGCACCCCTCAAGCCGCAGCAGAGGTTGACCGCTCTTAGGTATTACCTCCTTCCGAGTTACTTGCACAAGCTGGTACTTGGTGGCTCCTCCCGCGAAGCATTAAGAAAGTTTGATATAAAGGTTACAGCCGCGGTGAGGAGGTGGCTGAGATTGCCTAAGGATATACCAGTTGGGTATTTCCATGCTTCGTGCACGGACGGAGGCTTGGGTGTGCCTTGCATGGGCGTCCTGGTGCCGGCTCTGACTATAGGCCGTCTGTCTAGAATGGAATGGTCTGGTCTAGCCGCGGTAAGGGCGGCTTATGGTTCGGCAGACGTGACCAAAAGGCTGCGGAGAGCGAGGGAGGCCCTGGCCAGGCAGGGCTTAATAGATGAAGACGCTTGGTGCCCTGAAGTTAGGAAGCGCTGGTGGGCAGGTAGGCTCCATTCGTCCAACGACGGAGCAAGATTAAAGGAATCCTCTGCTAGTAAGGCCTCGACACATTGGCTCAATGATGGAGCTGGAACCTCTTCTGGGTGGGACTTCATCCAGTATGTTCGTACCCACATAAATGCTCTGCCGACCACCGTGAGAACGACAAGAGGCCGGCGTGAGGGCCGGATTCTTACTTGCAGGGCGGGTTGCCTTGAGGATGAGACCGGCACTCATGCTGTTCAGCAGTGCTATGTTTCACGGGGAGGTCGTTGTTTGAGGCACGATACTGTGGTGGATGTACTGGGTGAAGCCTTAGCCGGGAGGGGGTACGAGGTACACCTCGAGACAGTCCTGAGAGCTGATGGCCGACGTTGGAAACCCGACATAATTGTGGCTAAAGAGGGTAAGGTGATGATTCTGGACGCACAGATTGTAAATGGGAATTCCTCTGATCTGAACTCGCTGCACCGGGCGAAGTGTCGGAAGTATGGGAGGCTTGGTGTGCGTTTGGCAGTGGGACGAATGTTTGGCGTGCCTGCCACCGACGTGTACATTGAGCTGGAGGGGTGTGTGGAGCGGTGCTTCTGCCAAGAGTTTAAGGCAGCTTGGTGTCCCGATGGGGGTGCTGAGAAGCACCGGCGAGACACTCCTCGCCGGTGCGGGCCGTTGAGGATCGCCAAGTTTTTTTTTTTTTTTTTTTTTTTTTTTTTTTTTTTTTTTTTTTTTTTTTTTTTTAATTTATTTAGGTGTTTTACTTATT
This sequence comes from Gonocerus acuteangulatus, assembly GCA_946811695.1. Lineage (NCBI taxonomy): Eukaryota > Metazoa > Arthropoda > Insecta > Hemiptera > Coreidae > Gonocerus > Gonocerus acuteangulatus. The sequence goes on along the minus strand of OX328127.1, from coordinate 39,157,001 downwards.
TATATTTTAATTTGGGGTGTGTGTATGTTTGTGGTTGTTAGATGTGACTGCACCACGTTAAGTCTTTATCGAGTGCTCTGGTCTAGCGGGTGAAGTGTTTGGGTTCAAAACGTGGTACTATCTTATTATTATTATATTGACCTTGTTATTGTTAGTCTTTCTTTTTTATTTTTTATTTATTAATATCGTTTTTTTTTGCTTTATTTTATTTAGTTTTATTTTATTTATTGTTTTCTATTTGGTTATATTTGTAATAATTATATTAATTTATACTACTATATATTGTTATATTATCAGATATACTGATTTGTAAGGTTTTTTTTTTAGTGTTATTTTTTTGTATTTTATTTTACTTTATTTATTTAATTATTTTTGTGCCTTCTTATATTCGTTATGAGGTACTCTGAAGACTGATGAGGACATATTATTGATTTAGGTCTTCCAGCAACTAGGCTTGTGTTGTGTTCAAGCCTAAATAACGAGGGTGAAGGAGACACCCAATTGTTAATTGACTTATTGCATTCTAGAATAATAGTAACAATTGAGTGTATGTATTGTATCTCCTAATAAATTAAAATAAAAATAAAAAAAAATAAAAATAAAAATATATATATATATATAAATATATATATATATAAATATATATATATATATATATATATATATATATATATATATATATATATATGCATGCATAAAATTAGGCATACCAAAATTTTTCTCACTGTCAGATATACATCGTCAGGACTAGTTCGTTGCATAGAGCCCACGAGCTGTACTGGTGGGAGAAGAAAAACGCGCGAAAAGAAATATTGACAGATTGATTCTGCCTCTTTTTTCTAGGCTTTTATTTTGTTGGATTTAAAGAATCGGAATTAGAGTCACGTAAGTTTGGAACCCAGGTGGCGGATAAGTGATTATTTATATCAAAGAAAAGTATGCTTGCCCCAGAGGAGAAATGCTGAGCTTTAGGGAATGGAATTTAATATTTCTTTGCCAACGATTCCATTAATTCTGAAAACTAAAAAATATGTTGTTTGTTTATCTTGCTCTGAAAAAAAAATAAGAGAAAATGTTATGCATCACATGGTTTTCTCTATCACCGAAGATGATGGAGAAAGGAGTGTGCGCGTATGTGTATTTTCAATCTACGATAGCCCCAATTGTGTTTATAATCATAAAAATAATAATAATAATAAAAAAATACTTTAGAAAATGTATTTAATTTTTAAGCATTTATCTTTCTGGTTAGCGCGTTCCCTCACCCGTTGGGGGAAACCCCCTTCTGGCGTCGACTTTATGAAGCAATCTGAAAAATTGTATATATGTATATATACGCGACTAAAAAAATAGTCTGGTTCTTGATGAAATTTGGAACACAAATTTTATTTTAAAGGTCAAATTTATTAACCAGCAGAATCCTACCACGTTGACAAATTCGTGCGAAAAAAAATCTTAGCGCTTACGTTTTAGTGTTAATAGGCTTGCAGGTACACTTTACATAGGGTTTCTAAAGTATGCAAACATATTTAAACCGATATCTAAGAAATTTTTAAGATATACATAGTCAGGGCCACTTTTTAAAGCATTTTTAATCTATCTATATCTAGATATCTAAAAATTGTTTTCGAGAAAATTGGACACAACTCGTTTTCCTAAATAATATCGGAGGCCCGGTTGCCGCGAGTTTTAAGGAGTGAGCACTTAACACTCCGTGCCAAAGGTCGTGGGTTCGATTCCCACTAAGGGGGTGGTGGCTTTTCTTTAGAAAAAAGAAAAGTCGCCAGCCCTTTCCTGGCTAGAAAAGGGTGGTAACCTATAGATAACCCGTCCCAAAATTCTTAGTTAACGATAACGGACGTTATAATTTAAATTAATTAAATAATATTCGGTTTGGTACGAAACGATTTTATCATTTGAAGATTGTTCCAGAGGTTTTACATCCATCCAAAATAAGATGTTTACATTTTGGTTAGGTTTGAAATAAAAGCCGTTTCTATAAAAGTGGTTTTCAAAAAAACTACTTAAACTGAAGGCCATGAACAAAAAGTCTTCAATGTTATTATGTTTTCTTCTTGGTTGCAAAGATATAAAGCTAATTTTGCAAGGAACTCATATATTCTCAAAAATTTTCACACAAAACTAAGTCTGTTTAATACAGTTCTATAGTTCAGTTTTATGTATTTTTTTTTTCAATAAAATCACTAGACTATCTCCATAACAAATCATAAATTGCAGGTGTAGCAACCGCACTATAACCTTCCACTGCACTAGCTGTCAAACTCACCCGCCAAGCTCGCGGCAAATCTATTATCATTGAACCACGGCCTGCAACTCACTAATTACTAAATTAATGATTAATTGCTTGCGCGGGTCATGAATTTCTAGCTCATCAGCTGTTAGGCAGTACCTCGTGTTTTTCTGAAGCATTCCTTTGTTGTTGTTCCCGAAATCAGTGCATTGTCGTGTTTGTGTGGTGTATTGGACACGGAGACTTTTAATTTGATTTATTTTTATTATCGTCAGTTGCGCAATATTTATTTTATTTTTAATAAAGAAGAATATTTTTTATCATTTTATTTATTTATTATTTGGCCTGTCACAGTGGTGACCACCGACGGTGAGTTGTTTTATTATTTCATTTTCAAGCTTTATTTTTTTTATTATTTTTCGTTCGTCATTATAACTCGGAGAGAAAACCCAGTAACTGACAAAAAAGAAAATGTGATGCCAGAAGCTGCTGGATTCTCAGCGACTTTTCGAATGTCACCTTTCTAGCGACCAGACCCCGAATTGTGGTTATGTCAAGCGGAATCTGTGTTTGTGACGAGCAAGATCACATCTTCGGGAATGAAATTTCAAACTGTTTTACCTCATATTGACTACGATGTGTTAAAACTTGTTAGTGATATAGTGAAAAAACCCACAGAGACTCCCTACGAATCGCTGAAAGAGCGCCTAATATACATTTTTGCCGAATCGGAGAATCTCCGAACAAAAAAACTGTTAGAAGATAGGCGACTTAGTGACGGCGAAAGACCATCCCATTTTTTAATCAAATTAAGAAGATTGGCAGGCCATTCCTTCCCAACCGGCCTTCTACGATCGATTTGGCTACGTACATTGCCGGAGCGAATGCAAGCAACACTGGTAGCGACTACTGAGACCCAGCTCGACAAGATAGCCGAAATTGCCGACCAGATCGCCGAAATATATGAGCCGAGTGTTAGCCAAATTTCACCATCCCACACCACCACCACCCGCGCCGCTCTTCAAACGTCTCATCTGGAAGAGATGATACAAAAAATGACCCTGGAAGTGAGCGAGCTGAAAAGCCAGATTTCACGACGGAACCGGAGCCAATCGCAGAACCGACGACGGAGCCGCTCTGCTAGTCGAGATACACAGCTCTGTTTTCACCATAACAAATTTCGCGAGCGAGCCCGCAAGTGTCGACAACCCTGCTCGTGGAAATCAAAGGAACAGGGAAACTAATATTAGCGACCGAGGAGGCGAACTCCGTCGCTGACATCCCCCATCGCCGTCTATTCGTGACCGAGAAGACTACAGGAGACAGATGTCTAGTTGACACGGGTGCTTCTATCTCTTTTCCTTTTTGTGTTTTTCCTCATCGACGACGACTTCATTCACTCTCTACGCGGCTAACGGGACACCTATAAGGTCTTATGGAGAGGTGAAGAAGATCCTGAACATGGGACATAGCCAACGTCAGCCAGCCCATAATAGGAGCTGATCTCCTTTTCCATCACCAGATTCTAGTGAATCTGAGCGGACGCCAGTTGATTGACTCCAAAACCGCCCTTACGACTCAAGGAACGCTGGCGAAGACCTCCACGCCGTGCCACCAAAACAGTGGTACAACGAACTATTGAGGAAATACCCGTCCATCACTCGCCCGACAACCATCCCACAGGAACCAAAGCATTCCATCCGGCACTATATTGAAACGAAAGGTCCACCTACGCATTGTAAGGCCAGACGACTTCCTCCAAACAGGTACAATGCTGCACGGCGGGAATTCCAAAGGATGGTCGAAGAAGGCATATGTAGGCCGTCGAAGAGTCCATGGGCAAGCCCATTACATATAGTAATGAAAAAGGATGGAAGCATGAGCTTTTGTGGCGACTACCGCCGCCTCAACGCCCAGACCCTAGCAGATCGCTACAGTGTACCTAATATTCAGGATATGAATACCAACCTGAGAAACAAGCAGATTTTCAGCAAAATAGACCTGAATAGAGCTTACTATCAAGTTCCTGCTGGCGAAGAGGACATAGAGAAAACGGCCGTAGTAACACCTTTCGGCCTCTTCGAATTTCGGGTTATGTGTTTTGGTCTGCGCAATGCAGCCCAAACCTTCCAACGCCTTATGGATAGCATCCTCTCGCTACCCTTTGTTTCCGTTTACCTCGACGACATATTGGTAGCGTCGTCGTCCGAAAAGGAGCACCGTGGCCATTTAGAAGACGTTTTCAAGCTGCACACCGAACACGGATTAACCATTAATCCACAGAAATGTATTTTCTGCCAACCGCTGATTGAATTCCTAGGATTCATCGTGGACTCACAAGGAGCTAAGCCACCACCATCCAAGGTGAACGAGATCGCCCAATTTCATCGCCCTACTAACAAAGGTCAGCTGAGAAGATTCCTTGGCATGCTTAATTTTTACCGACGTTGTATACCGAGAGCTGCCGAACACCAAAGAATCCTCCACGAACTCGTTGGTACGGCGAAGAAGAAGGATGCAACGCCCCTCGTATGCACCCCAGAGAGCGAGGCCACTTTTCACCAGTGCCGACGTGACATCACTGAAGCAGTATCGCTTGCTCACCCGAAGGAGAATGGGGACATATCTATTGCCTGCGACGCCTCAAATACGGCAATCGGTGCGGTACTACAGCAGCGAGAAGGGTCAGGCTGGAGACCTCTCGGATTTTTTTCTTAAGCCCTAACTCAAGCGGAGCAAAAATATTCAACGTACGACCGCGAATTGCTTGCAGTTCACCGAGCAATCCGACACTTTCGTCCGATTATTGAGGGTCGTAATGTAATTATTTTTACCGACCACAAGCCTCTTTTGCATATGTTCACGCAACGGCAACAAACTGCAACACCTCTGCGAATTCGGCTAGCGATTTACATTAGTCAGTTTACTACTGACATTCGCCATGTATCCGATACGGAGAATATCGTCACTGACACATTATCTCACATAGAAGGTATCGACACTCCAGACGATATGGACTTCATGGCGGAGAAACAAGAAGCGGATTCAACCATTCCTGAACTCTTGCAGAATCCGGCACTCCATCTCAAATGGTTGCGTCCACCATCCACCAAGAGACCCCTGCTATGTGAGACTTTGATTCCAAAGCTTCGTCCTTACGTGCCAGCCAGTCTGAGACACGATGTTTTTCCAAAACTCCACGGCCTCAGTCACCCAGGAATCCGCGGTTCCAGGCGCCTGATCGCTCAGAGATTTTTCTGGCCAAGCATGAATGTGGACATTGCTTCTTGGAACCGATCATGTGTCGCTTGTCAAAGATCAAAAGTACAACGCCACACGATCACGCCACCTGGCACCTTCGCACCAGTGAGCAGATTTTCTCACGTGCATCTCGACATCATAGGACCTCTGCCCACTTCAGAAGGTAAACGTTACTGCCTCACGATGGTAGATCGATTCTCCCGCTGGCCAGAGACAGAACCACTAGAAGAAATCTCTGCGGAAACAATTTCAAAAGCGTTTCACCGTGTCTGGATAAGTCGTTTTGGTGTCCCGGCACGAATAACTACGGACCAGGGGAGACAATTGGAGATCGAACTGTTTAGATTTCTCTCTCAGATTCTGGGATCTCGACGCAGCAGGACGACCGCCTATCACCCGCAGGCTAACGGCTGTGTGGAAAGATGGCATCGGACGTTGAAAGCAGCACTCAAGGCACATCTCATAGATTACAGAAACTGGACGGAATTACTCCCAACAGTTCTTCTGGGTCTTCGAGCAGCAGTCAGAGGCGACAATTCCTGCAGCGCAGCTGAGATGACACTGGGACAACCCCTTAGACTTCCGGGAGAGATGCTGGAGGTCTGTACCATACCTGAAGACGTCCAAGTGTTCTTGAACAAGCTTAGGGACCACATGAAGTCGTTACGCCCAGCCCCCCATCACAGTAGTTCAAAACCTGCATTTGTCCACAAAGACCTAAGGAAGTGCACCCACGTCTTCCTCCGAGACGACGCTGTTCGCCAACCGCTGACGCCACCCTATTCTGGTCCACATGCCGTCATATAACGCGAAGAGAAGACCTTCGATATCATGCTGCCTTCTGGTACCAAGACGGTATCAGTCGACCGCCTGAAGCCAGCTTAAATCTTAGAGGATCCTGACACCGCAACGCAGCAATCCACCTCAGAACTTCCTGCGGCTCCACCCTCACCACCTAAAGAACCTGCGACAATGACCCAGTCGCAGAACGTCTACCCAACAGGTATACCACCCGACGAGGACGCAAGATCCAATTGCCCGTAAGGTTCCGCGACTGACTCATCGGAGGGGAGTGATGTAGAAACCGCACTATAACCTTCCACTGCACTAGCTGTCAAAACTCACCCGCCAAGCTCGCGGCAAATCTATTATCATTGAACCACGGCCTGAAACTCACTAATTACTAAATTAATGATTAATTGCTTGCGCGGGTCATGGATTCCTAGCTCATCAGCTGTTAGGCAGTACCTCGTGTTTCTCTGAAGCATTCCTTTGTTGTTGTTCCCGAAATCAGTGCATTGTCGTGTTTGTGTGGTGTATTGGACACGGAGACATTTAATTTGATTAGTTTTACTATCGTCAGTTGCGCAATATTTATTTTATTTTTAATAAAGAAGAATATTGTTAATCATTTTATTTATTTATTATTTGGCCTGTCACACAGGTATTTTCAAAGGCGAGAGTGCAGTTCAGCCTTGGCGGGGAGGTGTTCAGCAGAAGAACCGTCACCTACACATACATGCCTGACAAAGCACTGGAGAATGCAAGAAATGTCACTATTCATCTCCACAACCACATAGCAAGATATGTTAAGCTGCAACTATACTTCGCGGACAAGTGGATCATGATCAGTGAGGTCACCTTTGACTCAGGTACATACATTTCAAATATTAGAATTACCACGATCCATTTATTAATTGATATAGATATTTTAAACACTAAGAAATCGCTTTAAAATTTTGTTGACTATCTTAAGCTTATCAAAACATATCGCACTAGTACTTCTAAAGTGACACAGTTCAAAAATCAGTGTTTTGCAGTTATGGCTATAAAAGACAATGGTAAACATCTCTTTAGCAACCATCAAAACGGTATTTACCTAGCTTCAGAGCTAGTACAGCAGAGAGCACTTATTTCACTCTTCCTGTCTTAATGCTTTCCCCCTACATAGGCAAGAGTAACACATTTTCTGTTGAGTTTGTTTTTTTAGTTGTGTCACTTCAGAAACACTAGTGCGATTTATAGAAATCTAAAAGTGTAATTTTACTTATTACAAAACATGAAAAGGACCTATTTTATTTTGCAAAGACTCCTAATTTTAATACAGTGAGATTATTTATTTTAAAAAGGAACTAACCAATAGTAACAATTTTTATGTTTCAAATAAGTATTAATTGCTTTTATGTTTCTCAGTTGGTATTATACTGATTGAACATAGTAATCTATGCAAAAAAAATAAAAATAAAAAAAGAGATATAAGGGAAGCTGCTGTACATAATGACAAACTTTATATGTCAATTATCTAACATATAGAAATGGAAATCATTTTACTCTACACATCTATTTGAAGTCAAACGTATTTCTGAATTTTGAAAAAAACATTGATTTTTTAAACTAATTTTTGATGCACATTAATTACAAAGGCACAAAATAAAAAAAGTGGTATTTTCCAAAGACATCATACATATATTCTTATGTTTTTCGACACGCTGAATCCAAATCTGGAGTCCGTTTCACTCCAGCACGTCAGGTTTAAGGGTATTTCAAGGTAAAATTTTGTATGATGTCGTTTAGGATTAAATATCTAGAGCTTTGCGCCCTATCGGCACAAAATCAAGGACAAATATGTTTATTTTGCAAAAAATTAATCTGGAGTCAAAAATTCATTTTTGCAAAATAGACTTTTTTGTCCTTGAAATGAAATTGGTTTTGGACTGATGGGGTGAAATAGACCTCGGATTCGAATTCAACAACCCTCAAAACCATGGAAGCTCTAGTTATTCCTTCTTAAACAACTTCATACAAAATGTGATCTTCAAATCCCCTTAAACCTGACATGCTGGAGTGAAACGGACTCCAGATTCGGATTCAGCGTGTCGAAATACATAAGATTAGATGTATGGTGTCTTTGGAAAATACCCCTTTTTTATTTTGTGTGCCTTTTTTATAATTAAAGATAATTATCTTTAAAGGTTTTGCTACCAAGCAATATGTGGACAAGGAGATGAATAAAATATTTCATTAAAAACAAAATTTATTTGATTAGCTACCTCTACTTTTTATTTTCTGGACACATTTTTCAATGTTTTGGGGTTAGATATTATTCTTTTAACATTTATCTGTCCCATTTGCTATTTATGAGAATGGATATTGTCTTTATTTATCTGACATCTAGTTATCATTTTCTGTCATGCAGCCAAACGTTAAGATTATAATGGCTAAAGCCGAAAGATTGTAAAAAAAGTGGAGAAAATAATAAGTTCAGGTACCTGATCAAATCAATTTTGTGTTCAATATAATTTTGACTTCTGAAGATTTAGAAAAAAAAATATTCACAAGATATAAAATATTTTAGTCACTCAATTTGGTGCTGTATATTACTTAGGAATTGGATACAGTTCCCAGCAAGAGTGATGGCTTTTCTTTCAACATTTAATTTATTTAAAAAATCACTCATGGGAAAAATATAGTGGTAACCAATAGATATTTTGGCCTAAAATAATCGTTTTTCGTAGAAAGATTCCAAAAGTAATAATAATGGCATTATTAACATATGCTGCTGGTTATTAATGAAATATGCTATTCTCGCATATGATAGGATACATAGAAATAATGATGAAGGAGAAACCAAAACAAAGTTGTATAAGAATTTAGTAACAACAGTTACTTAAAACTCGTGTGCAATTAAATACAGCCCCTGACTGCAATTGTACTACTGTTTAACTGTCACTCCAGATCCAACTCCAAAAATCAATAGATTCAAGCCATAGTCAAACACTGTGGTGGGCTCGTGGCACAAAGGGAATCTCTCATGTTTTAGAAAATTCTACTAAAAAAAGTGGGACATTCCATTTAAAATTATTAAGTATTTTCATTTTTGATAAAACCAAATCAAAATGTTATGTATGATTAATATGTTTCTTCAGAACCAATTGATGCAAATGTAACAGAAGAGGTCGAAGCGAGTTTAGCTCAGGAAGAAATCATCATCAAGTCTGGAGGAAGCCAGAACATGATGTTTGATAGCTATGAAACAAGTAAGTATTTTTGAAATAAATACTTTTATTATTATTTAAATTTTAACGTCCATTAAAAATACTTTTAGGTAAATATAAATCATGTGTAAAATAGAAAGTATTCTACACTTACGTTATTGTAGGCATTAAAATTTTTATGAAAGGAATGAAATTTATTCAAATGAATGTTCTTTATGAATTTGGCAAGCAAGCTGCTCTTTACGTCAGTGTACACCTCTCTTTGTCATTTGCATAGGTCTACAAGATAGTTTGCCCAGACTAGCAGGTTATTATGCTAGCATGGCTGTATTTGAGATTTTATCCCCCCCCCCCCCCCCCCTGTAGGGATTTGGCTTACTCTTGGCAAATTCAAGGAGGAACTCACATCTCCTGCATGAGATATTTGTTGTCTCCAACGGTTGTTATATATATATATATATATATATATATATATATATATATATGTATATATATATATATATATATATATATATATATATATATATATATATATATATTACAAACAGATGGCCTAAACCCAGATAAATTGGTGTGATTTTTGTGAAATTTGCTAAAAAAAATGCGTAGTCTAACACTAAGCCATGCATGAAATTGGGCTAAAAAAAAATCAGATCATTAACATATTCGCAATTTCAATAAGTATATTAGTTGAGGAATCGAATGAAGCCACGCACAAGACATAAACATAAACCATGTTTCAACAAATTGTGGAAACCTAGATTTCAGGCACTACAATGGAATTAGCTCAATGTTTTTTAATGTTTTCTATATTCATCTAATCTGAGATATATCCTTTTTTTCATAAATCAGAAACCCTAAGGTGTGGCTGTCTTCTGCCTTTTAATGGTTAATACCAAGTTTTTCATTAAATAGAACATGTCATAAAAACAGTTACAACCATTTTAACCCTTAATTAGAGGCGTCGGATCATATTGACCCAAATGTATTTGTTTATTCGACCTTTGCCCTTTGAAATCTTTGTATTTCAATAAATATTATTGTTTATTATTATTTATTTAAATTGCTTTACCCCAAAAAAATTTAAAGTTTGTTTCACTGGGGCCCCGACACCTTTAGTTATAGAATAAAAAAGCACGCCACTAATTAAGGGTTAATATTATATCTATTCTAATCTGTAAACATTACATACTTTATTTATGTTGAAATTAATGCCATAAACAAAAGTATCCTATCACGTTTTATAGTTGCAGCGCCAACTGAAGAAAATGGCTATGTTGAAGTAGTTATTGGTGTACTGACTGCTGTCATGTTACTCTTGCTTGGAATCTTTGTTATCATTCTCGTGCTAAGCCGAAGGCAAAAGCATCAAGGATCACCAACCACAATTCTGAGAAACCCATTTGGTGTAACTATTAACATGAAGGTAAGAAATTGCATATTTCCTTGCAAATAGTAGCCTTTATAAATACTAAGGAATTTCTGATTTGAAACTTAACTACCTGAGCTAAAAATTGAAAACCATGTTTTATTAAATTACATTCTACCTTTCACGCAACAAAACTCTCTTTACGAAGAGGTTATATTTCTGATGGGAAAATTAGTAAATATATCCTTCACGAAACTTTAATATATTGTTGAGTGTTTTTTTATGTATATAACCACAATTTTCCTTCAAAGTGATTATTGTAACTTATAATGAGTTTACACTGAATTTAAATATTTAACAACAAAAAGGAAATATTTTTAGTTCCCTGTATTCTCTAAAGATTTATTACATTAGCATGATATAATAACCATTTTTTCTACAAAACTTGTTTAAATGTGATTTGTATGTTAGATTGTTCCTAGGGGGAGGCTAGCTCAGTGGTAGAGCACCCGACTAATGTACTGGAGAACCCAGGTTCAGAACCCGAGCACGCACTAAAGATTTTTATCTTCTATTGTCGTCATTCGAGCGTTGGATTTGGGGTCCCAGGTTGTCCATAGGCTCACCCATCCTTTAATTAATTAATTAATGGGTATCTGCAAAGGGAAAATACAGGCGGGCGGAGCATAGTACTGACCACACTATCTCCCTAGTGTGTCGTATGGTCAAGAATCAGATAGCTCTATAGTATCTGCCCTTCTGGGCCATTAGTGGCTTGTTATGGGACTCACTTTTTTTTTTTTATTGTTCCTGTTCCAGTTACGTTTTCTCACTAATATGCTTGCAGATACACTTTTTAGGGGCTCTTTAACGTAGGAAAATGAATGAAACCATCTTTAAGCAACATCTGTAATTTTCGAGAAAAATTGATACAGCTAGTTTTCCTAACTAATCTTACCTACCTAATCTTGTACCTACCACTTGCAGAAATATACTCATGACGACCACAGGCCCAAAGACCATTCAGTATTAGATACAGAGAAACAAAATATATTTCAAATCATTTAAACACAAAAATACTGACAAGCGGATCAATTCAAACACCACCCTGGCTTTCTAAAAAAAATATCTCGATTGGCACAACACTAGCTAAATATAATAAGTGTTATGCTATTTCAAAATTAATTTATAAAAATAATTATGATGCCTTTGTTATTGAAAACTTAGGAAAACTCTTTATCTATACTGACGTTTCTAAATCAGATGAAGGTGTGGGAGCTGCAGCTGTAATAGATAATCAAATCATAAGCAAGAAAATCAATCATATCTGTAGTATCTTTACAGCTGAACTCCATCGGTCTGAATAATATAACTGAAATTGACAATAGGGACATAGTACTATTTACTGACTCTTTAAGCGCACTTACTGACAGATACACAACCCATCCATTACTGACAGAAATTCTTAACAAGACACAAACTCTAAACAGAAACATAACCGTGTACTGGCTACCTGGCCATGAAGATCTCGGGAAAAGCTCAATTGCTGATCATGAGGCAAAAAATTCAGTCAAACATCTCACTTGTGGCTGACAGCAAATAAATGACAAAGATCTGTCAAAAACTACAAAACGTACAATAAAACAACATTGCAACTACATATGGACACAACTAGCTGACAATAAACTCCGGACAATAAAAAACACAATTGACGAATGACCTTCTAGTCATCGAGATAACAGACGTGAACAACTAATTTTTGCTAGACTAAGGATTGGACATACTCGACTAGCTCACGAATACTAAATGACAAGACGAGATAAACCTTTATGCAGTACCTATATGTAACAAAGAACTTACGATTAAACACATACTGACAGACTGCCAAAGACGATGCAACTTGAACATCCCATGCAGGAACTCCTAGGCAATGATAGCAAGTACATCAACACTATAGTGACCTACCTCAAGAACACAGGACTATATAATCTTATTTGACGACAATGAGCACTGTTGACTTAAAAATAGCATTATACTTCCATAGATACTAGGTACAATTTAACGGAGAACACAATGTCTTTTACAGTTAAACTTTTATACAATTACATAAGCTATGCTGATTTCCTAGAATGAGTGGTTCAGAGGATGCTGTTCTTTGTATTGATTGCCAATGAAGCGGAACACATCAAATAAATAAATAAACAATCTTGTAAGTAGAAAGTGACCATTCCAAAGCTTACGAAATTCCCTACAAACAAGGTTCTGAAGCAATTCTCAGTGGGGTGATGTTTATCACAGAAATAAGTGTTTAAAACTTACAACGTTCATTTTATATTAATTTTCTAAGGACTATTATTTTGCTTGTCGGGCCCCCAAAAGTGTTTGTAGGGCCTGGGACAGTTTCCCCCCAGAAGCATCCCTAAGGCTGGGCTAAGTTGATACTAGCATATTACAGAACATTACATCTTGAGAAACAGAAAAACCTTATTTTTTTTTTTTGGTAATTAAACTTTTTTATTTATTTTCTCAGGACCTCCTAATGAATCTCTCACCCTTAAACACGAGTATGGTGCACGTTAGTTCCCAACCAACACCTGCCAGCCAAGACCCGCCTTCAGACCAATCATCCATGTGTTTCGAAGCAACTCAGCATTACCACACTCCTTTAGTCAGCCCGTACTATTCTTCTGCTCCTGCATATGCAAGTGTCAGGACTGAATCTCCTGTATCTAATTCACCTCAAGGTAAGATGATTTTTAATAATTATAATTTGTCCCTCCATTTTTGTTTTATGGATTTTATAAATTCTTTGGAAAGATATATTATAATTTGATCTTCTGTAATAATTATCTTTTCGTGGTTATTTCCACATTTATTTTGTATCTAACATCTTTCAACAATTATATGCCAAATTAAGATTTATTTGGACAATATTGACATCAAAGCCCTCAGAATATTGAATCCACACCTGCTATTCAACTTGAAACGAATTATATATCTTAAACTTTGGAGTTACTGTTTTTATACATTTAATTTACTCATGTATGGCTTGAAAATCCATTACTTGATCAAGGTCCCCTCCAAAATCGTCATAATTTAATAACAATATGTCGTTAACACGATTGTAGCCACCATTTTCTTTTTATTCTATAAAGTTTGCTATGCAGCGTTACCGTAACAAATGATTGGAGGAGTTCATTAACCAGCAAAAATGGGCCATCATGAAGGGGGGGCCTACACTGGACGCAAATTACTGATGTGCTCATAATAGTCAAATTGTATTTATATTGCAACAAAACTCGGTAGATATCATACCCAACTAATGAGGGGAAAAAAATACTGTTTTTGCCCATTAAAAATTGGGATTTTCTCAACAACAAAAAAATCATAATTGGGTCAGCTGTTCATTACAAATATTTTATTTTATTTTAATTTTAATTAATTATAATAATTAACTCAGAATTTTAGGACTGGTTATCTCTAGGTCCCCACCCTTTTTTATCCAAGATAGGAAAAGAATTAAATAGACTGTTTCTGGGCACGATTAAATAGCAATGCCTCCTCCTCTGCCCATCTCTTCTCATTTCTCCTAATACTCTCTCGTTATTTATATTCTCAATGTTATTTATTTATAAAATTTACTGTTGCCATTTTCTGATCCTGGGCTTTGGAGCAGAAAACGAGAGGCTTAAAAAAATATTTTTAATTGAAAAAAAAATGAAATTATTTTTTCTAAAATAATATCAAGTAAAATATCTCAGTGATGGTATAATGTCTATGGGACATGATCTCTATGTAAACATCAATTGGTAAAAAAAGTCCGACTCGCAGGAACTGCCTCATCTTAGCGCGGTTCCGTTCTTATCCCTAGTCTAATTTCGAAAGATTAAAATAGAAGCAGTTATTATTTTGTTGAGAGGAGATCGTTGACCGTTGATGATGCAAGGTAGGGATTGTCCGGGTTAGGTCACTGCTACTTAATAATACATACCCCATATGTGTATGTATGTGGGCATATATATGTACATATGTGTGCGTGTATATGTGTATGTGTATATGCATATATATAAATATATATATATTATATATGTATATATATATATATATGTTAGGTATATTTACATAGATATGTGCATATATTAGTGTTAAATATGTCCTACTTGTATTTACAGCCCTGATGAAGGCTTGAAGTTCAAGCCGAAACGTCAGCACAATAAAACCATTTTTACGATAAAATGTAGTTTTATTAAGTAGCAGTGACCGAACCCTGACAGTTATATTTTGGTTCCACCAGTCTTGAAAGGTAGGATTTACAATCTTACCTGGAAGGGTCGGCAACACTAGAAACCGTCCCGCTAGTTACAAGGTCTTGGAATCTTGGAACTCTATATTTCTAACAATAAATTGTTTTTGTTATTTTACTTAACCTGTTTTATTTTCGAATACATTATCCAACTATAAGCAATTAAAAAATAACAAGGAATAAAATACAGACAAAAAGACACACTTCGAATAAGCGAAATCAATTACTTTAAAGCTTTAAGCTCTTATTTCTTCGATTGACATCGCCTAATCAAAACTTTCATTAGAACCTTTTATGTAGAGCATTTAATAAGCTTTCTAATGGTATTCTTCCGTTTACCAAAATTCTCAACAGTTTTCGAGATATTAAAAAGTTCCCAAAATTTATATTATTTCTAGCAACAGAAAATTGGCCCCATTTTTCATATCCTGTTTTACACACAAAATTTTCGCAACATAAGAAATTAGAAAAATAAAAAGCAATAAAAAACGAAGGGAAAGAGACAAAAATTACAACAAGAACGACAAAAACCCAAACCCGTTCATAAGAACAAAACAGACGTATTTGAAGTTTTAAGCACTTATTTCTCCGATTGACATAACCTAATCAAAAATAGTTTTAGAATCTTTTTTGTAGAGAATTTAGTAAGCTTTCAAATAGTTTCTATCCACTTACCACGATTTCCCAACCATGTTCGAGATATTAATGAAAGTATACGAATTTCCCAAAACTTTTCATGTCTGTTCATAAAATATTTTATTCTAACCCTTCCTTAACTCCAAACGTAACAAAACTTTCAACATATTAGTTTTAATGAAAGTAGAACATGCAGATAAAGTTTCAACTGAATCCCGTAATTCTAAGTACCCAAACCAAAAACGGTATTCAAAAACTATTTTTCCAATTTT
Source organism: Gonocerus acuteangulatus (assembly GCA_946811695.1). NCBI lineage: Eukaryota > Metazoa > Arthropoda > Insecta > Hemiptera > Coreidae > Gonocerus > Gonocerus acuteangulatus. The sequence goes on along the minus strand of OX328127.1, from coordinate 39,140,914 downwards.
CTCGAAAACGGTTAAAGCGATCGCCTTCAAAATGGTTTCATTCGTTTTCCTAGCCCAGGAATCATATAAAACGAGTACTTACAAGCTTATGAACTCAAAAACGTAAGCGTTACGATTTTTTTTGCGCGAATTTCGCCCCAAACGCCATCTTCCAGTAGGCGGATTTTGCTGGTTAACGAACTTGACCTTTCAAATTGGAGGAAGGATTTTTGCACCAAATTTCATCAAAATCGGACCATTCGTCTTCTATCTAGAGAGCGAACAGACAAATATATATATATATATATATATATATATATATATATATATATATATATATATATATACATATATATAAATATATATATATATATATACAAATTTGAACCACCGTTATTTTCGGTCTCTAGGGGTTCTGAAACGCGAAATTTTCTAGTCGGCACTTCCGGATTGTTTCATTGTATCAACCCTATAAGCGGGGTTCCTCCCTATGGGGGTGGGAGGAACCGCGCTAAAAAACACAAAAAGGGGGCCCTTCAGAGGGAGGGGGGCTTCAGTCCCGAAGCAAAGAAATTCCCTTGGCATGTCAAGAAAGTCCACGGAGCATGCCAGTCTGCTGACACAAAAGTGGCAATTAGTCCAGAGGAAATGCTGGCCTGCTGGCACAAAAATGGTGTACAGTCTCAAAAGGATTTAAAATAAGAAAACTCTGAGCTAATATTTTTTTTAGTTATAGAATAATTTGTTTATAAGCACAAGTAACTAGTAATTTTTTCAGCATACATTAAAAATAATAAAATGCAATTTTTTAAAATATATTCTCAATGTTTTCAGGTACAGAAATGATCCATAGCGAGAGTGTAGTAAAGGAAAGTGAGGAGGAGAACCAGAGTCAAACAAGGACTATGACTACATCGAGAAGTCTTGGAAGAGGAGCAGCTAGCCCATATGCAGTCACAGGGCCAGGATCACCAGTACGAAAGCGTTACCACACAGCTCCACGAGAAAAACATAGGGTAATTCTATAAAATATTTTACCATAAATATGTTGCTATCTTCAAATAAAAGAAATGTAAAAGGTAAACAACTTATGTTCTATTGAAATTGAAAGATTAAGAAGATATAAGGCCTTGCAAAATGGTCTTAACCCTCCGTCGACCACGTGAGAGAGAGTTACACTGTTGCCCACGTGGGGTCCACCAGGAGCCCACTTACATTTATGGTGGTAACGTGCTAATACTTCATTAGACTACCTTCAAAAATTATTCAATCAATTTTTAGGTGTCTGTGAAGATATCCTCCAAATATGGAGTCTCCAGTTCCAAAATTTTGGTTGTAGGATTTGAAATTGCATTACAGAAAGACAATAACACATAATAATACCAACAGGTGAAGAATATGGAATCCTATATATATTGGACCAACATTAACACAGGAAAATGGAATCCTTTTGCCAGATTGTAAAATTCGACGAATCCAGTTCTATCTTGATACCAGATACTATCATGATGCAAACTAATTAAATTGGAAAAATAAAATACATGTAAATATAAAAAAAAAAAATTGATCACGGAAGTCCATGTGGGGTCCACTCAGACCCTAAAGCCGTTTTTCAACAAAAAATAATCAATTTGAGGCGTGGACTATCCTTTATGAGCGATTTGACACTGCCAATCTCTGGAGCACTACTTAGTAGGAAGCTACTCAAAAAACCGGAAGGTAGAGATACGGTGGCTGTAAGGGAGGGGGGAAATAGTGTGCGTGGGGTCCGCCTAGACCCCACATGGTCGACGGAGGGTTAACTATTGCTTTTAGCTTCTTTCCTCATTCTCTATACTGAGGAAACAAGGACATCAACTGAATGAAGTAATCTGTATGTGCTTACAAGTAATGTAGTAGCTTCATAAACTATAGGTCACAGAAAAAAGATTGTTGAAGATTATTTTGAAAATTCATTTGTTTAATGTTGGGAATATTTGTTATTCCTTAAAAATGTAGAAAAAAATAAATTTAGTAACTCTAAATCGTGAACGAAAATAAGGGGAAACTTTTTTTGGATGGGGATTTTGATTTTAATAAATTTGCCAGATGATCTGTAATGGTTTTAAACTGCAGTGGTCTCAGAAAGAATGAATAGCAGCTTTTCACCTCTGGTAAATATGATTGCTGAGAGCCCCAAGGAAATAAATGAGAATTGATTCCACGAAGACAAGCAATTTGTTCATATCGAGTCCCAGTGCTTTTTGAGGAAGTCACAATAGGCTTTTGGTTTCGTCCCTCTTGTTATTTTTAGATTTTAGAACCATATTTCTTGGACAATATAGTAGCTGCTTCCATACGTTCCTTGATATTTCTCTTGGTATATTTTTATACATTTTGTGTATCTGCATTCGACCATTAGCCTCAGATCTCATGGCAGGATCAATTAGTTGTGCTGTTTACCTGAGTCGCTATGTCTGTATACCTCAATGAACCATCATCATCTACACTGCAGGCTTCTTCATGGCTTTAGAAGCCTTATTTTTTAAGGAGAGTGATAATCCTATGTTTGAGATTATGGAATCAAAAGCTTTTCGTTGTTAAATTTATCGATGTTTTTATTGTGGTGCAGTTAAATTTAATATATGTTATATTGTTAGTTGTGTTATTGTCTAGATGGCCCCACCAGCAGTTCTATGGAATATTGCTCCAAGTATGGGACAGCCCTACAAGTGCCGAGAAGGAGAACTGGTGCCCATCCCTAGGTATTGCTTGAGAATTACCCAGCACTTGGGTACATGTCATGTCGGTGAGGTAAATAATTTTATATTTTTTTTCAAGAATCACATATCAAGTATTATTGTTATAATCATGGCTTCATTTGGCACTAGAATTAATATTTATTTGTTGGTTTTTGGAGATTCTCCCATAAAAATACTATGGGCATTAATATTTACTATTTAAAAAAAAAATTAATGACAGGAGGCCCGGTGGCTGGGAATGCTAAGGTATATGCACTCCATGCCTAAGGGCATGGGTTCAATTCCCACTAGGGGGGGTGGCTTTTCATTAGAAAAAGATAAGGCATTACCCCTATCCTGGCTAGAAAAGGGTGGTATAGATAATCCGTCCTAAAATTATTTATTAATAATAAATGGACGTTAAAATTTAAATAATAAAAATGAGCGCCAACGGCCATAGACACGTTGAATGCACCGGTTCCCATTGATCACCGAAGTTAAGCAACGTCAGGCGTGGCGAATACCTGAATGGGTGACTGACCACGTGCCGTTGGCATTATAAAAGGGTGGCAACCTATAGACAGCCCGGCGTTAATAGCCAAATTGTTGATACGCCATTAAACGCACACAAAATAAAATAAAAATGAGCTAAAAACTTATTAGTATACTATAATTAAATTAAGTTTTTAGCTCATTGAGCTAAAAGTATACCAATTGGTAGGCAAAAGTGTAAATATCATACATATTTGTATGTATGTTCGTTTGAATGAGGGTACTCTTTCACAAAAACGCCTCCCACACACACATTTGATCTTACTGCTATTATTTTTATTACATGACCTATGACATATTACATAATATATTTATTTATTTGTCATTCATTTAGTACAGATCTTCTGAACCCAAAGATATAGAGGCTTTAATTTGCTCAACAAAAAAAAATCAGTCCTGTAACAGGTCACCTGGGCCCATATGGTCAGATATTGTAGAGGTAGCTGATTCTTGACCATACGGCAGACTAGCGAAATAGAGTGGTCAGTACTACACTCTGCCCACCTGATTATCCCCCTTTGCAGATATGCATTAATAAATTAATTAAAGGCTGGTTTGGCCTAGCAACAGCCAGGGAGGCTGAATCCAACCCAGAAATGAAGACACTAGAAGATAAAATCTTTAGTGTGCTTGGTTTTTGAACTCACATCCTCCAGCATATTAGTCCAGTATTCTTCCACTGAGCTAACCTCAAATCCCAACAAAATAAGAATTGACATAAACTTTGATAGGACCACCTCAGTCAGAGAAAACGGGGCTTGTAGTTACAAAAGTGTTGGGTTCGTTCCATTGGGGGCAAAATATCAATAGATTCTGTCCTACAATTCCAAATCTCAGGAGATATATGCGTTACATAGAAACAAGTAAAGATGAGACAATTCCTGTGATTCAGACTTTTAATTACAGAGTTCATTTTGTTCTACGTTCTTTAAATAATATCATTGCTACCATGTCAAACTATCAAATATGAAGAATCTCGTTTTTCAGATTTCATATTTTACTCTTGCATTGTGGACGATACGGCTTGTAGCAAATTGTCAAAACTCTAGCCTCTTGAGAATTGCCGGAAATGCCTTAAATCAAGTATCAAATATGAGCATTTTTCAATATATTACTTTGTCAATATAGCGAATATTTTCATTCGCTAGTTTGCTCCAAATCTCAAACTAGCAAATGGTTTTCGAGACCAAAAACTGACTTAGCAACCTAACGAAAATGGTATATTCGTTACCTTGATTAGTAGGTATCACTAATACTGTACAATTACAATGCGTAATGTCGGATGCGTACATTCGTTAGTTCGAAAGTGTAAATATTTATACAGTTAGTCTATCGGAATCAGCAAACTCAAAAACATCACATTTGACAATTTGAAACAGTGATCCAAGAAAAATCAATTATTAGCACCAAGATGCAAACTCGCGAATATGATTTTTTGGTAATTAAAAAACAGTAAACAGTTTGTTCATAATTTCACAATAAATAATTAAAAACATACATTGAAAAAATATGTAAAATTGTTCTTTTGTAAAGGCCCTGATTTTGGAATGACTATTAAAGCTTCATCTTGCGCTCTTTTAATGTACCGATTTTCATTTTCGATAGTTTGCCATGGTAGAGAAAATATAATTTCTTTATAGAAAATATATTTGGAAAACATCTACCCATACTCCGGATAATAAAGTGCTAATGTAATTTATCAATTCCAGGTATTTATGTGTGAAATGGAAGGTGAGGAAGTTGGTAAGGGAAGAGTTCTAGTTAAAACCCTCAGGGGTGAATGTGTGAGAGAGGCAAAACTTCTCTCCAGCCTCAACGATCAGAATGTTGTCAGGACTTTTGGTGTGTGCACTTCTGAACAGCCACCATGGGTTGTGACTGAATTTCCTGCTGAACTAGGCAATCTTCATCATCTACTTTCTACAAATGATTCAATCAAGTGAGAATTTAGTGATTTTATTTTAGAAATAAATAATTTAATTTTATTGTTACTCTGCTATGCAAATGTATTACAGGGATAATATCCTGAATTATGAGAAAGAAACAATACTATTTAAAGAGTTTGGAATATAGAGTGCCTGAGATTTGTTTGTGTGGATGAGCTGTATTTTTAGCACCATAATTGGCAGATATTTGGGGTTGGAGCTCTCAGTGCACCTCATAAACAAGTTGGACTAGTCAAAAAAAGAGAGAGGGAAGGGGAAAAATTCTTCTAAAAGAAAACCAAATATTCCTTGAAGTATTTATCCCCAAAAAAACATAAATGTGAAATAGAGGCCAAGTTCCTGCCCCCACAAAGAAACACTCCCTTCCCCAAAAATATCCCCTCCTAAACCCCCCCCCAAAATTCCTTACCATCCTACACTCCAAAAAAGTAGTATGAGTTTGTGTATTAAGTGCACCATACTTTCAACCAAAAATATTTGCCAATAGAAGAGATGATACAAGAAAGAAATGTCCAAGTTCATTACTTGGAAGACCTCATAGTTACTTACTAAGAACAGTAAAGACACTTGAACTGACCTTTAAAAACAACAATAAAAATACTTATATCCAGTTACTAAAATATCACTTTCCTCAACCAGGCATATTCTTAAACTTGGCAATGTTTTTTTTGTGCCGAAATTATCTTTAGAGAAAAACTAAACATTGCCAAGTTTAAGAATATACCTGGTTGAGGGAAGTGATATTTTAGTAACTGGATATAAGTATTTTTATTGTTGTTTTTAAAGGTCAGTTGAAGTGTCTTTACTGTTCTTAGTAAGTAACTATGAGGTCTTCCAAGTAATGAACTTGGACATTTCTTTCTTGTATCATCTCTTGTATTGGCAAATATTTTTGGTTGAAAATATGGTGCACTTAATACACAAACTCATACTACTTTTTTGGAGTGTAGGATGGTAAGGCGTTTTGGGGGGGGGGGGGGTTAGGAGGGGATATTTTTGGGGAAGGGAGTGTTTCTTTGTGGGGGCAGGAACTTGGCCTCTATTTCACATTTATGTTTTTTTGGGGATCTCATTACTTTTTTCTAAGTATTAAATAGAATTTAGTTGCCGCATACCTACTGGCTTTTGTACTTCATATAAAACCAGGGTCTTTGGCTTCTGCATAAGGTTCTCCTTATTGCTTCATATTTGATACCAATAATCAACCTACATACATATAATCACTAGACTAGAAAAGTTAGAAGCTCTTCCAGATGACATTACTCTAGAGGACAAATTGATTGCTCTCTTAACTAAACTATTACATTGTAAAACACAGGAACCTTATCCCGAGGATAAAGATCACAGTAGGGAAAGTGCAGAAGGCCTTCAAGAAAAATATATGAACAAAGACGATACATTTTGGGTTTGTGATCCTAAACTTTGTAATTTAGATGGCTCGACTTTGAAAAACTTAATATCTGCTTTGAAGTATATTATGCAGTGAACCCCTACGACTTTATTTACTACATTTAAGAAAGAATTCACAACTGTTTTTGTTAAGATAGGTCGAAATGTTTTTTAAAACATCAAATATAGGTTCTCCTTACCAAGACGATTCATTTGATACCCCACATGATGGGTTTCAGAAGGAATGATGGCATTTCGATGGAACAAAAAGTAGAAAGCTTCATAGGTAATATGACACTCCCGTATCAAGACCTACCTGCATGCCAAGTTTAGTCAAAATAGGCCAAACGGTGTGAATTTGTATAAGGAACAAACATACAGACAGACAGCAGAAAGACCTTTTTTACCTAGCCTAGTCCATTCCCCGGACCAAGGCCTACCTGTGTGCCAAGTTTGGTCAAAATCGGTCAAATGGTGTGAATTTGTGTAAGGAACAAACATGCAGACAGACAGCTGATAGACGATTTTGACTAGCCTATGACACTACCCGGATAAAGACCGACATGTGTGTCAAATTTTGTCAAAATCGGCCAAACGGTGTGTATTTGTATAAGGAACAAACAGACAGACAGACAGCGGATAGACAATTTAACCTAGCCTATGATTTTCCCCGTATCAAGACCCATCAGTGTCCCAAGTTTGGTCAAAATCGGTCAAACGGTACGGATTTGTAAGAGGAACAAACGTACAGACAGACAGCTGGTATAAGATTTTTACCGAGCCTATATGCGTCTAATTGTTTCTTAAAACATCAAATATAGGTTCTTCATACCGACACAATTCATTTGATACCCCACATCATGGGTTTCGGACGGAATGATGGGTTTCCGAAGGAAGTACAAAACTGACACGCCCCCGCCCCGGAAGCGGAGTCAAACACAACTTTTCGCGATTTTTCGATTTTTTCCTTTAATAACGTCTTCATATCTATCTTCAGGCAAAATTTCAAGTCTCTAGCATCATGGGAAGTGCCTAATAATTTTGATGAGTCAGTGAGTGAGTGAGTCCTATAAATCCCGATTTTCGATCGCTTGTATCACAGAAACTATTCAATGTAGAATTATGAAAATTTCCAGTTTTACTCACATCTAGTAGTATAATACCTGTGTAAAATTTCATAACTTTATCTTTACCTGGTTGAAAGTTATGAGAGGGTAAAAATCGGCTCTAAGACCGCCTGTAATATACACACAGTATGCTTAGACCGGAACTTGGCCTGGCGCACTACCGTGCGCCTAATTTCAGTCCCGTAATAGGTCAGGCGGCCCAAAGGAGCAGATAAATGAACAAGATTATTGACCTATAGTACCTAAGTTCTGGCTGCCTGATTTTCCACTTTGTATGGTCTACATTAAAGGCTGGGTGGGCCTTTGAATTTTGAACATTGAATGACAACATTTTGTTTAAAAGTCCGTCACGCAGGAGCTGCATAACTAAGCACTTTCCTCAGAATTTGGGTAGTGTAGACTGCTTTCCAGAACAATTTGCTTAAAATATCCTACATAAATAAAATAAAAACATGAATAGTTCTCTTTTAATTTTGTAATGAGTAACTGATAAATTATTAATTTGCTTCCAGAGTTATGTTTACACATGGTACCTACTACACTACGTAATAAATAAAAAATCCTCATATTATCGTATTTTGATCTAACGCAGGAACCGGATACAGTCCCTCTAGCGCTCCTTGCGGCGCCTTTGTGAACCTATGTCTGGCTGGCTTTTCTATTGAAGTATATTACAAAGTAAACCCCCCTTTCCGATTGACCGATTCAGCTCATTTTTACAACACTTCTTTCTCATGAGTTACCCACGACGTATACCGCGTTTCGTTACAATGCAGCAGAAATTACGACCGGTATGAGTATATTAGTAATTTGGGTCCGGAGTAAACCCCCCCCCCCTCCTAATGAACCGATTTATTTTATTTTTACAACACATATTTACCTGTAGATTACCACTACGAATACCGAGTTTCGTCGAAATATACCAAAAATCACGGTTGGTAGTGGCGAATTGGTATTGTGGGTATGGAGTAACCCCCCCCCCTCCTAATGCACCGATTTAGTTTACTATTACAGCACATATTTACCTGTAGATTACCACTATGAATACCGAGTTTCGTCGAAATACACCTAAAATCACGGCGGGTAGTGGCGAATTGGTATTGTGGGTCCGGAGTAAACCCCCCCTCCGTATGAACCGATTTAGTTTATTTTTATATCTCACTTTTCTCTCTATATTACCAGTACGAATACCAAGTTTCGTTGAAATATAACAAATATTACGGCTGAAATGGTCAAATTAGTGTTTTGGGTTCGGGGTAAACCCCCCCTTCCGGTGGACCGATTTTGGTGGTTAACGAACTCGTTCAATCGTTTGCTAATTGAATGCTATATACCAAGTTTCGTGACGAAAAAACAAAAACTCTGGCCGCTATCGTGTTAACAGACATATATATATATATATATATATATATATATATATATATATATATATATATATATATATATATATATATATATATATAGATATATAGATATATATAAATTTTAACGGGGGTCATTTTTGGTGTCTACTAGGTAGGATCGATAAAGATTTGAAGAAATTTTTCAAAAATTCCGTCATGAGTCCAACCTCAATAGCTACTTTCCTTCGGAGGAAAGTGCTAAAACAAGTCTATAAAAACAAAAAATGGCATCTACATGTAACCTGGTTTACTAGGTGTCTAGAGGACCTCAAAACTCACCATTTTCCACTAATATATTTACAATTTTCCCAGACTCCCCTCTAGAGGGGTATTCCATACCCCCAGTGGTCTCAGCTCCTCCCAAAATTATTTCCTATATACGCATCTGTTTTAAAAAATCCGACTCGCAGGAACTGCGTCATCTTAGCGCGGTTACGTACATCTTGAAGAAATGGAATAGATTAGCATCACAAATCACAGGAAACTGACAGCCACTGCCATCATGATTACCACAGCCACTCCAAACTTATTACCAATACCTTTCACCGTTTGTTAGCTTATTTTACTACAATACTAATTTTACTGATAAATGCAATTTAAAACTAGAAACAACCAATTAAAAAGTGAGATAAAGAAAGAGAAAAACCATTTCAAAACAACAAAACAAACACTTTTTAAGTTTTAAGCGCTTATATCTCTGATTGAAGTTGTGCCAAATTTCATCGAAATCGGACCATTTTTGAGCCGTCAGGAGCGCGAACAGACAAGCATATATATAAATATATACATACACACACATATATATATATGTATATATATATATATATATGTATATATATATATATATATATATATATATATATATATATATACAAATTTTAGCCACCTATATTTTCGTGATCTGTAGGGTCTGAAACGTGAAAGTTTCTAGTCGGCACTTCCGGATTGCGTCATGAGGTCAACCTCATAAGCGGGTTCTCCCTATGGAGATAGGGAGTAACCGCGCTAAAAATGTTAAATATTGTTTTAAACTGTGAATCACATTAAGAAATGTTTTGTTTCAGATATAGTTGCATGTTATTCATGACCATCCAAATTGCTTCTGGGATGAAATATTTAGAATCGAAAAATCTAGTTCACAAGGATTTAGCTGCCAGGTAAGAATTCACTGATTAGTAAAAAATTAATATTTCACCAAATTTATTTACAATTTATAAACATAAATTATTATTTGATTTTAGCTCCTTTTATATTACTATTAGATATTGCACTTATGCCACTGTTATTAAGGAATTTCTCAAAATTTCATCCATTCTGTCTAATAGGCGCCTTATTTAAAATGTATTTAGGGTAAATGACCCGATTGTTGACACTGCTCCTTAAGTTGACACTTCAAATTTAAATTAAAATAATAAAATGTAGATTGAAGAGAATTCAATAAGTTTACGTCCAATAGAGAGAGCAGTTGTTGGAGAATAATGTTGACTAACCCGTTCAAATATGTAACTCTGTTAAAAACATGTGCCGCCATTGTAGTATGAAAAATCCTTAAGTCAACTCCTCTTCCTCCTTTTCTTTAGTGAATTTGACAAGGGATTAAGAATATTTCTTACGATTTTTTTTTTTTTTTTTGATAATGCATGCATTAAATGTTTTTTTGTGAAATCTAGGAACTCTATGATACTTAAATTTAGGAGTGGGAATGGTTTGACATACATTAAATAAACAGATCTTGAGATAATGGTAGTGTCAACATTGGGAACACAATAAGCAACCATGGCTCCTTTTCTTGACCCTAGTGTCAACTTTAGGAAAACGGTAGTCAGTGATGTATAGGGAGAAATTTAGTTGAGATTTTCATTAGGAATCCATCTATCCAGATTTTATTGATTTCTTATGACTGGAACCTTAAGTTGACAGCATGTTTTCCTAATGTTGACATTCTGTTCCTAATGTTGATGAGGCAACTTTTTACACTGACTCTACATAGAAACATTTGGAGGCTTACCTTTTTGTCTTCCTAGTTCTAATTTTTTGTTAAAAATAATGTTTATACCTAATTGTTTGTTTTTCAAAATGGATCTCTTTAAAATTCATTAAATTTTCCATTTTTCCTGCTATTTTCCATACAATTTGCTTGTTTTTATAATGGATAAAATTGTATTATTTTCATTTTCCCTCACTATCATCCTTGGGAACAGAAAAGTCAAACTTAGGCACCGACCTACTGCTGACGTGTCAACATTAGGAGCATTTATTGATTTATTTTTCTTGAAATACTTAATGTATCTAAAATTGGTTTATGTGCATTTCATAAACAATGAGCTGACGAACAATTTGATATATTTAAAATCTCTAATCTACAAAAACTAAGGGGAAAATTATTTGAAATAAAATAACCCTTCCTTATAGTGTCAACTATTGGGTCACTTACCCTACTTATTGTGTTTTTTTTTTAGGAGAAAGGGAGGCTTGGTGGCCAGGAGCGTTAAGGTGTGAGCACTTAACACTCTGTGCCAAGGCTTTTGGGTTCGATTCCCACTGTGGGGTGGTGGCTTTTCTTTGGACAAAAGAAAAGGCATCAGCCCTATCTTGACTAGAAATGGGTGGTAACCTATAGATAACCCGTCCTAAAATTCTTAGTTAATAGTAATGGACGTTAAAATTTAAATAAATAAATTTTAGGAGAGAGAGATTTACTCCATAATCACTACTAATTTAATATAGCCCGCCATACACTTTTTGTTTCCTTGCAGTGATATATGTGTAGGTGTATCATGCACAACTAATGAAAATGAGAAATAGTGAAAAGAACTAAAATTTTTGGATTAGGATTGGGGATTTATCTGAAGCTCTTTGAACTAAATAATAATCCAATAAGCTTGAATTTCATATTGTATTAGCAATATATTTTACAATTTCGTTTTGGGTAGTTATTTCAAATATACAAGATTTAGAGCCCGATGTGAAATTTACGTCAAATAAATATAATTATTAATTATAATGTACCATAAATATTGAGACAGGCTATCTTTCGGCTATAAAACATTTCTTCACTGGATCTTGACCCCCATTGACATATAAATCAATAAGTAAAAAAAAATTAATAAAAAGTCAAATTTAGGATTCCAGCAAATTTTCTTCGGTATTTTAGAATATTTCTACTTAATTTGTAATTTTTTGTGAAAAAGTGAAGAAATTTCAAAATCAAATGGACTGATATTTATATGAAGCAATCAAATTAAATTGAGGTTAATATGTGATTAATTAGTTTTATCTTTTGTGCAATATTGTATTTTACTTTTAGGAACTGCCTGGTGGCACGTGGATATACTGTAAAAATTGCAGATGTAGCTATCTGCAACCCAGAATATGACAATGATTATAGTGCAATTGGAGGAAGACCTCCAGCACCCATTCGATGGATGCCGTGGGAGAGCATATTACTGGTAAACATTTTTTATTAACTTTATTTTATTTATTTTACATAGAATTTACTTCGAATTATTTTTTAACTTGAATTAAAAAGTTTTAAACTAATTACTGTTATTAGTTCCTCTGAGTCCATTGCTAACACATTCCCTGTCCCCTGTACAAAACATGAAAACAACCCGGCAAGTCTAAATGTATTTTTCAAAAAAGGGTTCGCTATGATATTAGAAAACCATATTTACCCTCTGTATGTCCTGCTGTTTTTCTAACTTTATTACTGCCCTATCAAGTCCATGCTTAAAAATGTGCATGTTCAGCAAATATATTTTAATAGAAATTGTATATACCCAGTGAGCCACATGTGGTTCACGAGTGTTTAGAAATGTCCCAATGTCCCGTTTTGTGAGCCACATGTGGCTCACGGGACAGGGAACGGGTCATTCCATGTCAAATCAACAAGGGTCACAACCCGATCTTCTTGGATTTTAATAAAATTTGGTAGGTTGGTTACTCTAACAAAAAATAACCAAAAACAATTTTTTAAAATTTTTTATCTGTTTCCGTTTTTTTAGTATTAATTTTCAAAGTATTGAGAAACCGCCTTTTTTTGGTCAACTGGAACATGTTAATTCCTTGATAGATTGAGTTCTATTCTAGCTAGAACAGTCAGCATAGTCTCATTGTTTAGCTAATTAAATGGACTTTAATTTGATATACAACAAGACCAACTTATTACAAATTTTACATTTCAAAAATTTTTTCGAAAACTTGTACGTAACGTTTTCAAAAAACTGTACTTTTAAAATTCTGAAAAAAATATATTTGAATCTTCAGTTCATTGACTCCATATTCTGTTAGTTTCATTATGGGATGGGAACGGGATCATTTTATAACAAAATTTTGACTTTATAATTGTCACTGCGCGGTTGGTAAAAATATGGTGAGTGATGGGATATTTGTATTGTAAATTCAGCAATAAGCATCCCTGATTAACTAAGAAAAAAATTAAGACTCAACTTTACTCGAACTTCAATAAAAGTGAAATTGAACTGGTAGGTAACTGATTTAGACACAGATACAGTAGCCTTCAATGAAAAAACATGCAGTGGTTTTATTGCCTGTGAATATGACGACCAGTGGTGGCTGACATGTGTACTCAACCAAAATGAGGAGATGGATTAAATACAATTTAATATCCAACATGTCTCAATTATTACAAATTTCATTTTTCAAAAAATGTTTTGAAAATTTGTACAAAACGATTTTTGAAAAACTGTACTTTTAAAATTCTGAATATATTTCAATCTTTAGTTCATTGGCTACATAAGCTGTTAGATTCATTATGGGAACATTTTACAACATAATTTTAACTGACTCTGATCCAGTAGCCTTCAATGAAAAAATATGTGGTGGTTTTATTACCTGTGAATATGACAACCAGTCGTTGCTGGCATGTGTACTCAACAAATTACACAGTTACACACAATAGCACAGGATATGACCATTTTTTTTTTTTTTTTTTTTTTTTTTTTTTTTTCCCCATTGCCATCCCATAATAAAACCAGCATGTAAAACATTTTTTGAAAAATACAATTAGTAATAATTGAGACATGTTGGATATTAAATTTTATTTCATCCATCTCTTCATTTTTGTTGAGGCAATAAAAGTACCACATATTTTTTCATTAAAGGCTACTGTATCTGTGTCTAAATCAGTTACCAGTTCAACTTCACTTTTATTGAAGTTCGAGTAAAGTTGAGTCTTAATTTTTTTCTTAGTTAAAGGAATGAAAGGGTGCAATTTCTGGGTTCCGGTAATTTTTTTTTTTTTTTTTTTCAAATCTCCCCTTTAATTTTAGTTCTGTCTGAAAAAAATTCAAATTTTGATCAGGGATGCTTATTGCTGAATTTACAATACAAATATCCATCACTCACCATATTTTTACCAACCACGCAGTGACAATTATAAAGTCAAAATTATGTTATAAAATGATCCCGTTCCCATCCGATAATGAAACTAACAGAATATGTAGTCAATGAACTGAAGATTCAAATATATTTTTTTCAGAATTTTAAAAGTACAGTTTTTTGAAAACGTTACGTACAAGTTTTCGAAAAATGTTTTGAAATGTAAAATTTGTAATAAGTTGGTCTTGTTGTATATCAAATTAAAGTCCATTTAATTAGCTAAACAATGAGACTATGCTGACTGTTCTAGCTAGGATAGAACTCAATCTATCAAGGAATTAACATTTTCCAGTTGATCAAAAAAAGGCGGTTTTTCAATACTTTGAAAATTAATACTAAAAAGACGGAAACAGATAATTTTTTTAAAAAAATTGTACCATTCAAGGAGTTGTTAGAGGATTCAAAATTTCAAAAAAATCTAAGATGGTCGGGTTGTAAACAGTACTTTCATTGGTTGTATTGACGTGGAATGGCCCGAACGTGTTAACTGCTGTACCCTACTAGATATATAAAAAGTCCGACTCACAGGAACTGCATCATCTTAGCGCAGTTCCGTTCTTATCCCTAATATCATTTGAAAATCTTAGAATAGAAATAAACTTTTTTTTTTTTTTTTTACATATCTCGTGAAAATTGTCAACATCCTCTCGAACATCTGGAATAAAAGTGACATTAAGGCGTCAGGGAAACCGGCAGTATTAACTTACAAAGAAGCGGATATTACCCAATCCGGCTCACATTCTAAAGTAAAGCTCTATACATCAATAAAATAAAACAAAAACGTGCATGGGGGTATATAAGGGGGGGCTGAGAGGGCTGCACCCCCCGCAGTCGGTAAAAATATGTCCCTTAAAACCTTAAAATTAATAATAAGATCACTTAGTTCAGAAAAAAAAATTTCTTTTGGGCGTTATAGCGTTTTAATTGTCTAACTATTCCATGTTCTAGATTTTTATTATCCGATACCCCCAAAATCCTTTCAGCCCCCCCCCCCCCCCCCCCCGAAATTATCCCAGTCCCCTCCAAAATTATTTTCTATATAAGCGTGAACATCCTTCTCATTTACTAGCTTTGTTTTATTGAAAAAAAAAATGTAATCAAAATAACAGCACCCAATTAAAAAATAAGGCGTACAACATAAATAAAAATTAATAACTGAGGTAAACAGAGACACAAAAAAAGGATCTACTTCACAAGTTTAATATTATCAAATGGAAATTTCTTTGTATTAAGCAATTTTTATAACATATTTTAGCATATTATTATTAATAGTTTTAGCAGGTTTTCTCCCTCTCTCCATTGGGATGAAACCCGCTTATGAAGTTGACCTTATGACCCAATCTGGAAGTGCCAACTAGAAAATTTCACTTTTCAGAACCTATAGATAGATAGATTTCCCCTTAGAATACTGCCAGTTTCCTTTTTTGACGCCTTTAATCTTCCTTCTCTTCGAGATTTAATTTTATATTTTTCCCGAATGATCAAAACCTATCAATAGTTGCTTCTATTCCTTTACTAATGCCACTAGGTATATAAATGGAAACGAGCTAAGATGGCACAGTTCCTGCGAGTCGGACTTTTTTTAGCTTATTTTATCCCTCTCAAAAGTAAGAAGTACTCATGTTTATGATGTTCAACTCATGACACATGATTGATTTTGTCACAAAATAATCTTGTTTACTGACTACAAATATAGGTTAAAATTTGAATGTTTTCTCAACAGAACAATTCAAAAGTAATTTTTAAGAACAATTTAATTAATACAAAGTTTTTAATACGAAAATTTATTATTTTCATTAGTGTATAAAAAACTTTGTATTATTTTAAGGAGGCCTAGACGGTAGCTGTGAGTGCTAAGTCGTGTTCACTCTGAGCCTAAAGTCATCAGATCGACTTTCACTAGGGGTGATGACTTTTCTTTCAAAAAAATATCCTTGTTAGAAAAGGTTGGTTACCTGTAGAAAACTTGTCCCAAAAATCGTTGTCATTTATAAGTGGACTTTAAAATTTAATTAAATTATTTTCAAAATATAAACAGATAACTTTAATTTGACTAACAGATACCCAATGGTTAAGGCGTGGACACTCTATCTAGAGGTGAGGGTTCAATCCCTGCTAGGGGAAGTGGCTTTCGAAAAAACAAAATGCATTTTCTCTATCCTGGCATCAAAGAGTAAAAATAGAAACATGTTGTATTAAATATGCCTAGTAGAAATAGTTTTTGTTTTGTTTTTTTTGGAGGGGGGTTATTTTTCCTATTATAGAAATAAATATGTAAGCAAATAATTGTTTTTTTTGTTGTTTTTTTTTTCATTATAAAAACTGTTCATAATGGAGAGAAATTGAGTTAATTTTTGTATTCAGAGCTCGAAAAAATATAACATTTACAACAAATGTCCTGTGCAACTGAATTCCTCTTCTTAACCGCTGTTATTGTTCCATATTTTACATTTTTATGACACAAAAAAATTCTATGCTTACTAATTAGTCTTTTTTTATTAGGACCGACACACATGTTCGAGTAGTGTTTGGTCATTTGCTGTTACCATGTGGGAAATCATGAGTAAATGTGCCGAAAGACCATTTGAAAATCTGACAAATGATGAAGTTGTACAAAACGCTGAGCAAATGTACTATGGAGGAGAATTGCCGGTAAATATTTATTATAATTAAATAAATCACAATTCCTTAAATAATTTTTTGTTTTTATTACTAGATCTATATTCTTTACTTTCAGATCCTTTTGCCGAAACCGACAATATGTTCAAACGACCTGTACGAAATGATGGTAAAGTGTTGGAGCAGAGATCAAAATGTCAGGCCTACTTTCCGGGACATATACATGTTTCTCAAAAAGAAGCATATGGGAGACACGCTGAGTAGTCAACCAAAAAAAATTGAATTATAATGCATTTAAGTGAAATACGTTATTAGCATTGTGTATAACTAGCACTTTAATCAGTATTACTAAAAAACAATATATTAGTTTAGAAATATCAGAAATTGAAAATAGCCCACATACTGTACTAAATTCTTAATTGATAATTGTTGAACAAGAATATTGCATAGAACGGTGATATTGCATTCCTTAAAAAAACATTGAATTTTACCAAAACATTAATGGTATATGTGTAAATATTTACAATGAGTTAGCTCTTTCAAGAAATTAAACATGTTATATTAAAGAGAAATGTATAAACTTATTATTTTATTTTTATATATTATTCTGATGTTCCAAATGGTGCAATTGATTTGTTTCAGTTCAGGTTTTAAAGATATAAACTTGAGTTTCCTATTATTTATTCCATCAACAAAATGTTAAAGGGCGTTTATTTTTTTAATTTAAAGTTTCATTTTTGTTTTTTTTATAAATACGGACTTTATTAAATCTTTGAAAATGTAAATCAATTTCAAAAATCCCTTGCATGTACATATTTTTCTGTGCTGACCTCTCGATATGTGAGGCGTTTATGTAAAACAAAATAAATATGCATATTTTTCACTTTAAAAAGTATAACTCAAAAACTATAATAATAAATAATGAACACCATTTACTCACTTTTTGTTAGTAAAGAAAAAAAAAAGAAAAGGAAAATGTACAATAAGTATGTATCTAAGAGAAAATAAAATATACGGTAATATATTACTAAATTTTAAAAAAAGTTAACATTTGTGCAGATATTGATGTAGGTGATAGCTATTTTGTTTCACTCTTATACCTTAAAATTATTTTCAAAGTAGTTGTATATAATTGTAAATAATGTTCGGATCTTATGGTTGTTTTAAACTTCTAAAATGAAGTTGCTTGATTGTGATAGTGACCTAAGGTATGAAGACTGTTTTTCAACCCTTGCTATTTCTATTTATCTAATCATATTTCCCTCTTAAGACAAAATATTAATTTATTTTTTTGTAGTATTTTATTGGAATAGATTTTTGAGTGTTCATAGACACTATGACCCTTCAAAAAGGTGTATTGCTAACTAATATTTGTAAATATTGATTAAGAGATGTATATTACTGTAACATAAATGCATAGTATTTAGGTGTCTGTGCATTCAGAAATGATTCGATAAAGAAATAAGTATTTATTGAAGATTTAAGTGTAATTGTGTATTAAGGTAATATTTTTAATGTAAATATATATGATTAAATACAGACAAATAAGGTATAAACTTTTGCTTTAAAAGTCATTATTTTTCAGTATACAATGATTGTTTCAAAAGCACAGTTCTAGTCTTATAAGATACTCCTTCTTTTTAAGATGCTGACTTTCCTAAAAAAGACACTTTCAGTTAACTCAACTAAACCATTTGTTAGTTTACTTTATGCCAGTTTACTATATTGATTTTCCCTTATAAAGAAATTAATCACCTTACTAAGAAGTAATGAGATAAATTAATTATTTAATAATGAACCTTTTAAGTTTATAAAGTTTCCTATCTGGTTAGACGAACAAAATCCAACAAACAACAAATTTAAGCAATCAAATTTTTAATTACTGGAATCAAATGATTGAAAGGCTGTTCTATGACATGCTATCAAAATTATCAATACCACCAGACCACACCCTTTACAAAAAAGGGTGATTCTAATGACCTCTTAAAGTGTGATTTCTAGCGGTGAAAAGACCAAGGGGAGATCACTCTTGTAGCAATTCGCGAATATGTCTAAAAGTGGAAAATCTCTCCTATTTTTTATGATTCTACAACTTTCTTCAGCTAAGATTTATTAGCAATGAAGTATATTTCAACATATATTCTGAGCCGATCCCCTATACATGAAGCATATAACTTCATTAGATCTCTACCATGTTCTAAATTTGAGAGGAAAGAGGGAAATAAAGTTATTGACCTTGGGATGGGGAATGTGAGCAAATTAGAGAAAACAAACTAAGATAAATCAAAACATCTACCTGGGACACTTTAATGAAGGGAAGAGGCGGGGAGAGAGATGCCATTCATACAGTTCAAATAGAATCAAAGCATTTAGTTATTTAAATCCCTCTCTGTGTTTTGACCAAGACCCATGTGGTTCATTTCACAAACAAAAAAAAATAGTCACTGATCAAAAATAGTTGAGGGCCTGCAATAAGTCTGAAGACAAAAACTAAACTGTAACACCATGAATAAACTCAAGGTTTGAAGAATTAAAAAGTAACCTGTTTTAGCC
This sequence comes from Gonocerus acuteangulatus, assembly GCA_946811695.1. Taxonomy (NCBI): domain Eukaryota; kingdom Metazoa; phylum Arthropoda; class Insecta; order Hemiptera; family Coreidae; genus Gonocerus; species Gonocerus acuteangulatus. The sequence continues at coordinate 39,121,226 of OX328127.1, read as the reverse complement.
ATAGATTTAAAATGGTGTTCGAACAAATTGGTTTGCTGCGACACCTCAGAGAGAATGTAAAGAAACCTAACTTTTTAACCCCTTAACACATTCGTTGCCCAGCACCCGCCTAGCGGGTGCATTCGGTCTGTCCTACCGGGCCTGCCACCCGCCTAGCGGGTGCCTTGACCCGCGTAAAAAAACGAGTGGGCCCCTCGCAAAGATACCGCTTGACTAGTCGGCAATGAATGTGTTAACGGGCAAGGGCCGATTAAGCGGCCACTGCTCGCTGAAATTAAAAAATGACGGGAGTGAGGCGGAATCGGTTCCAATGCTTCCTGCTAGATGCCGGGGTATGCCGAAAAATAGTATTTGGAGGTCTTGGGCCCGAGAAGCCGAGATTTGACGAAGTTGACCGATTAAGCGACCCTTGCCCATTCCCGCACTCCGACCGGTCATTCTCGTGTCAGTGTTGGCCGTGCAATGAGATGAGTGATCCAGAGAGCCAATAGGCTCTCTGGATCACTCATCTTGTCCGGAAATCATTTCAAAGTTTGTAATAATTCTTTTATACATTCTAGATTAGGAATTAATTGATTTTAATCGAAATGAGTATATCGCTTACATGTTATTCATTGATTCGTCTCATAAGTACCTTACTCTCGTGAGACTGGAAGGAAAAAATACTTTTTTTGGCATTCCTAATGAAATGTTTTTCTCAATTCTGTCTGAAATGATATTGTAGGCTAGCATTATACTATTATTATAAATTATTCAGTAATTTTTTTTTTTTTTTTTTAAAGCCTGCCAATCTTAGGGTAACGCCATCGAATGAACCATTTTTATTTTCAGGATCTTTGCGACTTGGAATCGGCTTTACGACATATCGCGGCATTGCATATCGGGGATTCCCGATGCCTGGAATGGGCAAGGGCCGAATAAGTGGCCTACCCCGTATTCATGAATACAATTTTTTTTTAACATCCTGGGTTCATATTTAGTAAATGGATGCCCCCAGACTCCCAAATATAAATTTAAAAAATTCCAACATAGCTAGCGAAATGTGCCCATTAAAGGGTTAACTAATTGTTTAACAGGTTCAGCATAGCACCTCAACTGTAATCTTTCACTAATAGTTCTATTATATTCCTTTCTAAAGGAAAAACACAAGAGAAGCAAATAATTCATCATCTCTTCTCCTTGTTCTTTTTTAATATTATAATTAATGCAGAAAACAAAGAAGTAACATTTAATGTGATATTTCCTACCAAAGGATAATAGGTCAGGAAAGATTTGCACTTCTAAGGTGGGAAATAACTGATGTTGGGAACAGCTAAAATTTTGTTATTATAACTTCTATAGATGTGTATAATTACAGATGATAGTTTAAAATTTGGTAAATTATTTGTTTTTGTATACATATCTTTGTACCATTTTATTCACCTCTTGTTTTGGCCATATCATCACCATGGGTTCTGCAAATTAGCTTGAAAACGGAAATATGTAGAAGTATTCTCAGTAATGGGATAAATTATAGAGAAATTTCCGAATTTTTCAAAATATATTTCTCTGGGATCTGTAACACTTTCAAGTTCGGTGGGTGTATTTATCCCACATAGTTTTTCAATGAATTTATTAAAAAATATGTTGCATATATGTGATGTTTTGATTTAAACATAAAATCATTAAGCTTTAAAAATAATTTATTGTTTTTATTTGTTGATATTACCCCTCCTATATTGGATATACAAACATAATTCATAAGATGTATTATTATTCACTTGAGTAAGGATGCTAATAATGTAAATTATTATTAAAATATATTTTCAAAAACAAATTTCTTTCTTCTAGGATGTGTAAATTTGTATGAAATAATATTACTTATGTTTATTTTTAATCCTGCTGTGATAAAAATGTAAATTGAAAGTTTACTAGAATTAATTTGTGTAGGTAGTTTTTGTATGTTTTTGTAGAAGGCAACATAGAATTAAATGACCCCTGTAAATGCGCCTAGCTTAGCATACTATAATAGCCTACTATCAAACTCATTTAGAAACATATGTAATTGGTTGTATATTACTTGTGCTAAATCCGTTAGATGAGCTTTCATGGTAATGCATTATTTTTGCGAATATGACAATTCTAATAAACTTCATGGGACCTAATTTTAGATTATATTTATATTGTTGACATGTTATAAATGTATATAATTCCAGGGAAAACTGGCATTTCCTGAAAATACTTACATTGAAAATTATAAATAAGTGTTATTTTGTAAAGCTTCACGCCCTAGTTTTTTGCATAGATAATAATTTATAATGCATCGCATTTAAAATATTTAATCACTTATTATAGATTATCATTCACTATTTATGAATACTTATACATCTAATATCACAGATTTCAGAAGCAAATTAAAATAAAGTCACGTTGAGAGTGTGAATGTCACAGGTTTTTCTTTGTTTCTAGTTTTGTACGAATTGCAAAATTAAATTGGGGTCTTATGATTGGCTGATTAATATATAATGGATAAAACAGTAAGGAAAACACTAAACGGTTATAAAAACATTTTTTTTTAATTCATAAGCTCAAGACATGTTTGATGCCAAGCACTAATGAAACATAAGTTTATGGAATAGTAAACAAACGAGTGGAAACCTCTAGTGATGAGATTATAAGAGAAGGGAATTTTTCTGTGGATAAAGGCCACATATTTTTCCCTCCAAATGCCCCACGTACTCAAACAGGATATAGTTTAAATTTCTTTAATCATTAGCATTGGCTAAGTATGGATAAACATTAAACACTATCTCCCTTGCCTGACCTCCCAAAGCCTCAATGAGACATCATCAGTTTTTATAGTGTTTCGTGTAAAGTTTTGTTCATTAAACAGCTTTCCAAATGGCCAAACAGAAAGTAAAATTTCCCTCTCACAAGTTCGCACAAGCGCAATTGAACTATTCCGTCTTTCTAAATGGGCTATATATTTCCACTTACTTCTAGGAGTAAAAATAACACTAATACGCTATGTCTAAGGCATAAAAACCTTTAACAATTTAAAGGATCAAAAATATTAAACGATTGATACCAATAAAAATCTTGATAAAAGAAAAAAAAAAAAAATTGCAGGAATAGAGAGGGAAACACACTATAACTGAGTGACACTGACTTTTTAGTGTTTAAAGCACTTGTGATAACAAAGACTTGCCGATAATGTATGTCCGAGCCCTCTCCGTCTTCCTAGCAGTTTATATTTTTGCAACCATTTAACTGCCTGTCAAGATTGATGTATATGACTTTGATAATAGACATTGTTACTCAAATGGTACAACATCGATAGATTTGTTATCATTCTTCTCACTTAAGGTGTGATTATTCTTCAGGGAATACTCCCGGATAAGGTGGTATTTCTGCCTCGTCCTAAGTACCCTCCCACTTTGAATTATGTATGATGACACGCATGTAGTACATACCATATACGTGCATATTTTGTGCATACCAGATTTGTGTCAACAAAATCTTTAGCCTGCGGGCCACCGGAACTAAACTCCGGGAATGGCTAAAATAGAAACTTCATTCGATTCATTCTATTGCCTATTTCATTATGGATTGAATATTTTTCAGCACAATGGTGAAGGAAATGATAATTTTTTTGTTTTTTGATAACTAAAGAAAAAAAAATAATCGTTTTGAGTTTTGACTGAGAATAAACTATAATTCAAACATTTCATGAGTCATATTATTAGACCCCTTTATAATTGTCAACTGTGTTTTTTATGGATTTCATAGAGGTTTAAGATATTGTTAAAACAAACAAAAAAATATATTGTTGTATAAATGTAATGTAAATCACTATAACATTTACACAGAAAAGATAATAAATAGTATACCACATTTGTTGAAATGAATTAAAGCAGGATTCCAGTTCCACAAAACTTCACAATGAAAGAAATAATTTGACCTTACCAGTTAAACCTAATTTTTGTATAACACGGAAATAAATTTTGGTAATATCTTGATATTATACTTCTATCATGCATATTATTGTGAGATTATTTGATTATATATTTTTTCCTATATTTTGCAAAAAATGAAATAAAACTTTACAAGGAGCTTAAAATGTATTGCATATATTTTTCCATCTTATTATTAGAGTTATGAAGAACTCAGAATAAGAACATTTACTTATGTATTGAATTTCATTTTTCATGAATACTTTTCATTGTTTATCATTTATTTAAAAAAAAAAAAGTGTTTCACTTAAGTGTAAAATAAGTAACTTTCCTTGTGCAAATGTGTTTTTCTTTTTTTTTTTTTTTCTTTTGGCTTTCCTATATTTTCTTATTAACAAGTCTTCATAACATTTCTTCATCTAATTTCTCACAATCATTAAGTTTGTTCAAAATAGATAAGAGAACTAAACCTATTTTATTTTATTTTTTTTCGGTCACTAATTAGATGCTTTCTATTTAGATGACCATATTGAGGTGCTTCCAAACTAGAAAATATCCTGTATTATCTAAGATGTATTGTAATTAGTAAAATTTTTGCAATAAATGTAATGTTGGTGCAGTGTTCAATTTTTTTAAAAGCTATTTTTATCCTCGCCTATAAAAGTCCCATTCCACTTAGTTCATAGCTTTTACATGTTCCAAAAAATGTCCCAACACCTATAAGCAAATACTCCTAATGCCCCTCGCTAAAGTTTACTTGTCTTAACACTCACACAAATTGCGGGATTGAGTTGACAGTGTTTTGACATTCATCCACACTAAGATATAGAAATTCTGGTTATATTTGGAGAGAAGGAAATATTTTATCAACAGAATGGAGCAGATTTGGACTTTTCTTATAAATGGCCAAGAAATCAATCAGTCCTGTAACAGGCCACCTGGGCCAGAGTTATCTGACTCTTGACCATACGGCACACTAGGGAAATAGTTTGGTCAGTACTGTGCTCAGGCCGTCAGAGTTCCCCTTTGCAGGTATCTATTAATAAATTAACACTTTCGCTGTGGTTGTCATTACGGAAGGACACCAGTGATCCTACCCGCTTACGAGAGTCCCTTTGTAAGGACACTCCTCCATTACTTTTCACTTTGATTCAAAAGGCTCGTAAAAGGAGGGGATTCACTTTTACAGCTCCAGATAAAGACAGTTGCCTTCAGTATTGTTTGGGCTTTCCAACAGTGATTTCCGTTTTCAAATCGGCTGACTGGAAGTTTTTTTATGAATTGTTTATGAAAGAAAAATTCAAACAAAAAATGCACCCGATACTGAGGTATTCCCAAACAATGACAATTGCAGGGAAAGTGATAACTGAAAGACCTATAACTTCATTCTAATGAACTGTTTTGGACAAATTTACCTTAAATTCTATAAATAGACACTTATGTGCATAAACATGTTGGTTAGTGTTCGGTTTTTAAATCAAATTTCCTTCCGTTCATTGATCCCTCTCTCGCTTGCGCTGGGACCACCACTGGCCACTAGGGTTCTACAAGGTCTAGTTCTAACTCTCCTAGGAACTACATATGTTTCTGACCCAGAGTAAAATTCTAAATAATACAGTCCAAATTTAATTCTTAATAATACAGTGTTCCTCTAGTGGATTAACCTTTTGTTCTGTAAAAGGTTTATACGTTCACATTGATGCATCAATATTAGTGGAGAGGAAAGTTTAAATATAATTATTATTTATTTATTTAAATTTTAACGTCCACTTATAGATGACGATTTTTGAGGTTTTCTACAGATTACCACCCTTTTCTGGCAAGGAGAGAGATAATGCCTTTTCTTTTTTTTAAAAAAAAAAGGAAAGCCATCACCCCTAGCGGGAATCGAACCCATGACCTTGGGCACAGAGTGCACACTCCAAGCTCTTACAGCCACCGGACCTCACAAACAAAAAATTGCAATGAATAAAATGTATCGGTATTACAAAATATTAACTTTAAAAAAGACGATGGAGTAGAATCATCTTTATTAGATGAATTAGAAATAACAAATTCAGGAAATATCTATTGGAAAAAATATGATGGTTTATAAAATATCAATTTTAAGGAATAGCAATTACAAAAAATATGAAGCATAAAAAATCACGAATAAAAAATATTTTATATTATTAATTTTATTTTATTTTGAGCAACACAACAATGGGGATTTACCCTTTGATTATTTAAAAAAAAATACAGTTGATTCAAAAAATAACAATAATGTTATTAAGAAATAGCAACTATAAAATATTGAGAATGTTATCAATTGTCAGGAGTCTGTCCTCTTACTGAGGAATAGAATCTCTTCCTAATCGTGTACCTTACCCTGCTTAGATTTTCTAATTTCACTATCATACTTGGCTCTGTGCAGTCACTTGCTTCCATTGCCGATTGGTCCAAAAATTCTGAAATATTTTCTGTTACTCTGCTTCAATTCTATCCCAAATCTATGATTTCAACCCAAAAGCGAGAACAGTGTGAATAAAATTCATGTTGCAGCTTAATCCTCTTAATGTCTCATAAAAGTTTGCTTAAAGAAAACTTTTACTAGGAAGAAACATCAAGTGGGAAGATACAGCTGAAGAGAGAAGAGTGAGAGAGAGCAAGGAGAGTAACCCATTCCTCGCCATTAATGTGTTAAAAGTAGGAGACATCTTGCATCTTATTGACTATCAGAAGAAATCCCATCACCCCTAGTGTGCATCAAAGCCAAACTCTAGTACTGTGTAGTATATTTAAGTTTAGTTCGTTGTGATATTACTTAGTTTAAGCACATTCTTAAGTATAGTGGAGGAAAATAACCATCAGGCTGTGAGTAAGCATAATTATGCTATTCCTTTCTGACAGACTTTCCTTTTCTTTAAAAATAGCAACATAATTAGTTATTTCTAAATAAACTCTAGTAAAAAAGAATCTTACTTCCCACAAATTAGCAAAAACTAAAGAGCTACGAAAACAGATATTTTAGATATTACAGTAAGATTTGGAAAATATTTGAAAAAAGAAAAAATTAAATCAATTCATTACTTTAGTATTAATATACCAACGGTTTTTGGCTGTATGCCAACATATAAATATGCTGCATCCGAATATTGTTATTCAATTGAAGACAGGACAACAATCCTAATCGAATTTAAATATAAATAATTGAGACCAGAAATTCAATTAAAAATTATGAAAAATAGGAAGACAATAATTCATCTTACCTTAGTCTTCTCAAGGTGGAAACCCTGAAAAAGAATATATGTTCAAATTAATTAGCATATCATAATAATACATAAAATAGGTACCTTTTGTACTAAAAAAAAATCAGTTTAAAATCATCTTAAATGGAGTTTATAGGATTACAGCTTAGTGGGTAACAAAGTAGGGTTTAGGTCATGTGCAACACAGGAATGTTCCTTAATTAAGTTTTTAATTATTTAACCCTTTAACACACAAAACTTTTTTTTTTTTAATATAAAACAGGGTTTTTTGTTTCTTTTTTTTTTTTTAGGGCATTGAAAAACACCTACTAATCTGTACTTATTGTATTGAAACAAATATGGTTCCAAGTAATAGAGTGGGGCATCTACATATGTCCTTCTGATAGATCTTACCAATTTCTGAGCCCTTCACAACCTTGCACAGGCAGAAAATTTAAATTGGACATATATTTCCCTTTGTGCGTTAAAGGGTTAAAAGAAGACTAATTCATTATGTGCATAAATACAAATAAAAAGAAGACTAGAAGTTTCTTTCAAATCCTGTATGATAATTTGGAATCTAATGGAGATTGAGCTGGATGTTCAGGATACCTGCAACCCAAGAACAGAATTGAAAATTACCTTTAGCCCCCTCCTGCTTCCAGTATGGGATATATTTTCTTTCTTCATAAGTGCAAACTGGTTCACGGACTTAGACTGAACGATCAATTAGGGGGAAGCATCGTTTAAAAGATTTAATTTTTATGTTTTATCAAAGCCAAAATACTCACTACGGCGGTACAAGAGAAAAAAAGACCAGTGTTGCCCTTGCGCATCCTGATTACATATTATGTTTTCAATCAAGTGACTAGAATGGGGGTGGGTAAGAAAAATAACATTCCTTTTTTTCCTCAAAACATGTTATTCATAAGGATTTTATTATTTTCAAAAGTTGAGTTTATGATATAACAATAAATTTAATAGTACGGGGCACGCGTTTCGAGTTTCGGCGGTCAAAAAAATATACAACAATAAAAAAAAGTCCGGCCAGCAGGAACTGTATTTTCTAACTCCCCTCCCTTATATACGCCCATGGGCTGAATCAATTTTGTGGCAAATTTATTATGCATTCGAATGATTACCTTCCACTTATCACGATTCCGCAAAATTGGTAGGTACATTTATGAAAGCGTACACAAAATATAAAATTGCTTGTGTGTCGACCAAACTTTTGTGTGTAATACTTCCGTAAATTTCAATTGGACAACTTCTACATTATATGTTGAAAGGCTAAAATATAAAGTTACTGCGCGTCGGACATTTTTTATTGTCCAGTATATTTTTGTTAGTACTATTTAATTTACTACTATTACTAGTACTATTAAATTTACTGTTATTTCATATAATCAATTTTCGACAATAATTAAAACCTTGTAAATAAAAGTTATTGAGAAAAGAAATGTTATTTTTCTTATCCCCCCCCCCCCCATTCCAGTCACAGTTTGAAAATATAATATGTAACCAAGACGAGCAAGGACAACACTGGCATTTTTTTTTCCATTTGTACCGCCGAAGTGAGTTTTTACCTTTTACTTTGAAGAAACATAAAAATTAAAACAAAACAAAATATTGTCACTAGATTGATCATTTATCACCAATCCGCGAACTAGTTTAAGTTGAACAAGAAAGAAAATATATGATACTAGAAGCAGGAAAGCTCAAGGTAATTTTCAATTCTCTGTTCTTGGGTAGCAGGTAAACATCCTACTCAATCTTCAATATACTACTGTCCATAAGATTCTAAATTATCTCATAGGATTTGAAATGCACTGCTAGTCTCCGTTTACTTTTTATTTATGTACATAATGAATTAGTCTTCTTTTAAATAAATAATAAGAGGCCCGGTGGCCATGAGTGTTAAGGCATAAGCACTTATCACTCTGTGCGAAAGGTCGAGGGTTCGATTCCCACTATGGAGTGGTGGCTTTTCTTTAGAAAAAAGAAAAGGCATTAGCCCTATCCTGGTTAGAAAAGGGTGGTAACCTACAGATAACCCGTCCCAAAACTCATAATTAATAATAATGGGCGTTAAAATTTAAATAATAAGGGAGCCAAGAAACTTTCCTGTTTACTGAATGTCCCTTACTTACATTATTACGTAGCTTTCATCCTATGAACTCCATTTAAGCTTATGAACTGTTTTTTTGTTGTTGTTTTTTCAGGTAAAGAAGGTATTTATTTCCAACTATGGGTGGTGGTTTTTATTTGGGAAAAAGAAAAGGCATCAGCCCTATCCTGGTTAGAAAAGGGTAGTGACCTATAGATAATCCATCCTAAAATTTTGAGTTAATTATAATGGACATTAAAATTTAAATTAATTATGTATTTTATGCACCTTTATAAAATTTCAATTAATTTGAACATTTATTCTTTTTCAGAGTTTCCACCTGGTGAAGATTAAGGTAAGATGAAATATTTTATTTTTATTTTTCACATTTTTTAACTGACTTTCTAATCTATTTATTTTGATTAAGAAGTTCATTTAGGATTGTCTTATCTTTGCCTGACTACCTATCATTTTTCGCATGTTAACATTTTTATAAACTGCTTGGAAGGCAACTATGCTCACCATTACACAACTATCGCTCCATAAACATTTTTATATGTTCATACATAAACAAACATCTTTATATGTTCATACATATACAAACATCTATATGTTCATACATATACAAACACTTTTGTATGTTCTTATATCACCAATACTCTAGAATAAACGTTTTCCTAAAAAATAATTTATATTTTTCTGGAAATATTTTACAAGTTCTAACCAAATTTCCTAAATATCAGTTTTTACTGTTCTTAAATTTTACATTTTTCTTTTTAAAAAAAGACAATTTTATCTTTTACTTTGGTACCAACCAAACTGTTTTGCCAGGATAAAAACATAGTACACCTTATTTTTATTCCAACAAATTTCACTTAAATATATTCACTTCTTAGAGACTCTGTTAATTAGCAATATATCAAGATTATTAGTAGTAACGTCCAGAAAAATAAATTGCATTTTATGAAGCAGCATTTATTTTCGACATTAGTAGGGAAGATCTCTAGGTCTCGGACAAGGCCCTGGGCAGAACCCACAGCTCTGGCATGGGAATACAATGGGACAGCAATCAGGCTGTGGAGGCCTAGTCGGACGAGGGCAGAGGTGGCATGGTGGAGGGCAAGGACTCGAGCATGGTATAGGGCAAGGTTTAGGTGGATTCTTCTTATGGCAGTGTGGTGATCTGCCAGGTACACCGGAAGGACATGAAGCCTCCGTACTGTACCCTCTCCTCAGAAATCCGGGCTTGAGTTCATTCCTAAGGCAGGCTAGCCCCATTCTTGTAGCTCTTCCGACCAGCATTATCTTCCTCTTTTGTCTTCCCAACTTATCAAATGCTGCTTCTGCAACTTTTAGAAATTTAAGATTATTAATAGTTATTGTTAATATAAGTAGAAAAAACGAATTATCCTTGTCTTAACCGGCCTAAAATAAAAACCGATTACCAATATATAGTCAGTCGAGGTTGGGTCATAATATTTGAATAAAACAGCAGTTATTATTAAAAATCGAGTTTATATTTGTTCCCTTTGTATCTATTTCTTTCAGGACTGGTGTGATGATCTCCTCATAGCCCTTATGTAGGCTTGAAAATCAAGCCGAAAATTTAGTACAAATAAAAACTATTTTTTTTTTATAAAGAACATAGTTTTATACAACTATACGACTGAACTCTGACTACCTATATCTTGTAAATTTAAAAATAATTGGAAATAGGTATAATAATTAAACCGGAATAAGGGAGACAAATGAAGCTAAATGATATTAAATGGAAATTTTTATTCTAATTCCGGGACACATGTCCCATAGGAATAATTTTTAATTTACAAAATAATAAACAATTTAATATATAAAATTATAAATACTACCAGTATATAATGTACAGCTTCTATATAAACTAGGGATTGGGTGAAACTTGCAGGAATAGAAAGTGTTGAAAGAGTCGGGATTTAAAGGTTTCTAGTAAACTTGTCAACTACTAAGGCTAAGTAACTGACCTAAAGATATTTTCATAAATATAGAAATAGATATAGTTAAAATGAAATTAAAAAAAAAAAAAAAAAAAAAAAAAAAAAAAAAAAAAAAAAAAAATGTGAAGCGTCTTATAGCTTACTCTTCACAACACAGAGTGTCTGAATAAACAACAAAATGCTCTAGATAAAATTAAGGTCATTAAGGTAGCATATTAGATCATTTGTTGCAGACCATTGGATAGACCTTAGTTATATTGGCTCAGAATACCACAACAAACATTTTGAGATATCTATATAAGAAAAAAAAAAACTTGCTTTTACCTGAGCTGTACTTAAAGGAAGAAAAATTTACGTGAGCTCTGTTCAAGTGAAAAAAGTCCGACCCGCAGGAACTTTGTCATCTTAGAGTGGTTACATTCACGAAAATATACGAATATCCCAAAACTTGTCATGTCTATTAATAACATATTAATTTTTGAATACTTTTTTAACTCAAAATGTAACCCAAATTTAAACATCTTAGTGAATTACAAAAATCTGTATTCCAACTGTTCTCAAAAACGGTTACAGATACACCTTAAAAATCTTCTTTTTTTTTTTTTCCTATGTGAAGGAACCTATAAAACGAGTACCTGCAATCATATGAACTTGAAAACGTAAACACTAAGATTTTTTATTGCAGAAATTTCGCTCCAAGGACCATGTTCCGATTCACGGATTCTGCTGGTTAACGAACTTGATCTTTTAAATTAAACGAACGATTTTGTACCATATTTCATCAAAGTCAGACCTTTTTTCAGCCTGTGTGAGCGAACTGACATATATATATATATATATATATATATATATATATATATATATATATATATATATATATATATTACTTTCGAGGTTTCTTCGCTGGGGAGAATCATTTGTGTTCTTTATACGGCATTCTCCAGCGGTCGGTTTTTTCGCGTGATATTTCGCAGAAATCACATTCTGCTTCTTCAGACTGTTGTCAAAAAATTTTTGCTTATTTACGTTTGTTATTTTTCAATAACATCTAATAGACTGAGTGTTATTTTAACATGTGGTGACTTCCAGATGTGCATTCTTGCATCGGCACTTGTTGTCTCTGTGTGGAGCCAATGGGACTTTTTTGAAGCTGTTCTTCGTCTACTTGCGATGCGTCTGCTCGTCTTTTCCCAACCGATCTTCCTTTAATCGTTCTGAGCACGGGCTTCCATGTCGGGTGTAGGATGGCACCTTCATCTCGGTTCAGGGTCTTTGGGTGCTTAAATATTTCCACAGCCTCTTTGAATAGCCTTCTTTGGCAATTTTCTTCTTTAACTAGGACCCTGGCTTCGTCAAAAAGCATTTGCCTGGGACATTCTTGACCATGTCTTGCTACAGCAGACGTTTTGGTGCGTCTCAGGCGGTAATCAGCTTAGTGTTGTCCTATTCTCGTGGCCACTTTCTTTCCAGTCTGTCCGATGTAGACTGAACCACAGTCACATGGAAGAACGTAAACACCTTTGTCCTGTAATCTCTGTTTATCTTTTGCTGTACAAAGCTAGTCACATATTTTGTCAAGAGGTCGGTAAGCAACGTCGACACCTTGATTTATGAAGAGTCGGCCTACCCTTTCACTAATGCCTCGGACATATTGCAACGTTACTCGGTTTCCCATTTTTCATTTTTTTTCTCAACTGTTTTTTCTTTTTAATACGGGTGTCCGCTTTGTCCACTTCCTTAGTTGCATAGCCGTTCGACTTGAGGTCATTCTTGAGGAAGGCGAGCTCAGTTTCAAGGTAGGCTTCGGCTTCAGTTTTCGACCGGCTATTTAGTTGATTTTTACAGCATATTTTTCTCTTTTTATGGTCACAACGAATACCAATTTTTGATGGAATATAACAAATGTGGCCAGTATGGGCAAATTACTGTTTTGGGTTGAGTAACCTCAAATTAGTAAATTCTGTCTCTAGCACAACCTCAATAACTTCATTCCTTCAGAAAGGGCTAAAAGTTGAGTACAAACATGATGAACACATTGTAACATTGCAACTTGAACATAATCAGTTGGAAAGAAAGTTAAACTAATGACATCCCCCGTAGTCTTCAAAAATATTATTTTCACTGAAGCTCATCATTTCTAATCATGAACGCTGTAGTAATGTGGGGAAACATGGCTACCTGCATTTTTAATAAACTAATTATTTCAGTTATTCACATTTAAAAACATTAAATTTTAATACTTACTTAAGACAGGTTAATTTTGATGCACAGTTAAATGTTGTAATGATCCATTGTTTCCAAGAGTTTAATTTATACTAATTAGCTCAGATGTTTGAAAAAAATATATTGCTCATATGGCAATCTTTGCCATCATTACTCATGTGAAAGGAAAGGACTAGCCAATTTGAAGTACATATACTAAATGCACCATTTGGCAGTTTAAAGTGGCATATCGCATCTTTGTGGTTACTTTTATATCAATGTTTGAGTACATTTTCACATCAATCAAAGTGCCTCCAGTTCAATTAATTATATACTAAAACATCATGTAACCAGAACTAACAGGCTTTTGGTTATATTTCCCAGGAAATAGAGGACTGAGTATGGAATTCTAAATCCCAAACTCACTTATCTTCAGGGGCGTATGTAGGAAATAATTTGGGGGGGGGGGCTGGTAGCACCAGGGGATTTGGAGTGGTTATTAGTTTGGAATACTAACAACCTAGAACTTGGAATAGTTAGCCAACTACTACGCTCTTACACCCAAAAAAATATTTTTTCTGAACTAAGTGATGTTTTTTAATTTACTTTTGAGGTTTTTATGGTACATTGTTACCGATAAAATCAAAATTTCTGAGAGGGGCTGCAGCCCAAGGCTGCCACATGGGGGGGGGGGGGGGGGGACTGCCGGTTGTCCTGGGCCCGGGCCGGGCCTCGAAAATTGGGAAAAAAATGTATAGGTTATGAGCTTGTAAAATGAATGGGGTTTAGAAATATAGACGGGCCTATATTTATGAATATAGAATATAGAATGGGATCTATATTTTTTTAATGTACATAAACGACAAAGCAAGTGCAGTCCCAGAATAGTATATTTCATTAGGAGTAGTAATAAAACTACAAGTACCGAATGTGATCTTTGCTGCACCGATTGTCGGCTTTTATTCTCAATTTCACTCAAAACTCAAGATGAAAATAATTTTAATATAGCAAAGTACTAGAATTTTCAGTATGGCTCTGAGAAGTGGGGGCCCGTGATCTGGTCCTGGGCCCGGCTCTGAGATGTGGCGGCCCTGCTGCAGCCTCCCCCCCATATATATGCCCATTCTCATCATCTCCCCATTATATAGATTGTATATGTTTTCTTCTTTTGTCCTTTTAAAATATTATGAGGAGGCCTGGTGGCTGTGAGTGTTAAGGTGTGAGCACAACATTCTGTGCCAAGGGTCGTGGGTTTAATTCCCACTATGAGGTTGTGGCTTTTCTCTAAAAAAAACAAAAATTATTCTCTCAGTCCTGGCTATAAAAGAGTGGTAACCTGTAGATAATACATCTTAAAAATCTGTGTTATTTATAATAGAACAGGCTTATTATTTTATTAACTTTTTTGTTGACTTGTAACTGTTTCTAATAATAACATCAGCTGTCAAATGAGATTATTGCCAATGTTGCAATGAATAAATAAAAGGATGTTAAAATTAAAATTAAAATATTATGGACTTTTGTTTTTCTTGATAATGGATGAATACGAGTTTCCACCACATTTTTATTTACATATAATAAGAACATGCTTTCAAAGACTGCAGCTTCAGTCTTGATCTTCAGAAAACAAAAGAGAAAACAAAATCTTATATACACAAGAGTTTTATAAAACAATAATTAAGAATGTTGAGGGTTCACCATAAGAGGTCAAAGGAGGCGACTTACTTTCTGACTAATGGCTGAGTGTCTGTACTCGGCTGAAGGAATAATTCATCTTCTCTGGTATACCTCAATTTCTAAGAGCATGTGCAAGAATTTAAATTTCCTCCAGGATATTTGATTATATCCTTTATTTTCATACTCTTTTGAAGTCCACTGAAAATGAAGCTCTGTTCTGAATAGACACAAATTAAACTGTAAAGTAGACTTGAATAGTAGATTTATTTATTTTCTGTTACGAAAAGCCACCATTCTCCTTCAATACCTCTTATATTTTTCAGTTTTGAACATTAGGTCTGTCTGAAAAATTATACTTTTATCCATGACTAAATATGTTTTGGCATAACATTGTCTTGGCACAAAAAAAAAAGCAGGTATTAAAAAACTTCATAAAAAGTTACAGTGGCACTAACTGAACACCAATTATAAGATTCATTTCATACGGGAGAAAATGGCTGCTTGAATAGGTTGAGGAGATAAAGAGATGTCATCAGGTACAAAAGGTACTCTATATTTGAAAATAAAAAAATACATCTTATAAGTCTTTATCAACAATAAACAATTTTGTTACATAAGCACCAACATGTTAACAGTATTTATAAAGAATTGGAAAAAAATATCTCATGAGATTTTTTTTCTTTTTAGTACAATGTGGTATCATTTCACCCTCAGAGGAAGGAATATTAATATCAAATTAACAAGAACATAGTATAAAATAATAAAATTGGTAAATTTAACTAAATTTAAAATACATCTTTAATCCTAAACAAAAATCTTAAACCTAAAAATATATATAATATTATTTTTACATAAGGTAACATAAATTTGTTCTAATCTAAATTTCAAGGCACTCTGGTAAGCAAGAAAATATTTGTTACAACGTTTTTTTTCCGTACTTGCATTAATTGCTACATGGCACAATTGATTTGAATTTTCACTGGTATTAATTAAAAGAGGCTGGTAACGCAAATAAATATATATATATATATATATATATATATATATATATATATATATATATATATATGACAGAGCAAGCAGAGAATAATATCAAACAAAACAAATTTTGCTTATCTAATGGAATGATCAAATTTTCTATCAAATATATAGGTAAAGAATCCTTTATACATTGAAGGCGGAATGCATGTTTCTTTCTTTTGTTTTGGTTATTTTCGTGGAGGGTTCGAAAAAAGAAAAAAAAAATTGTGTACAACTTTTTCTTCATCTAAACCTGCTCTTAAATTAATGTCACTTTTTGTAGCTATTACAATAAACATCTGAATACTCCTGTAAGAAATATAATCCAACAAAATCCTCAACCATTAATATCAGTAATAGTACAAAGTTTATAATAAGCTGTTTCAAAATAATAAATTTGAAATGAAGAACTTGGTATCTTAATACTAAATTTCTTGTTTCAACAATTCATGAATTTATGTATTATTTATTGAGATTTCAGTAATTTATTCATATTAATAATTTCTTTCCTGAGTGCTGAAAATTATTTAAACGTTCCCTTACGAAATTATGAAAAATTGTCCACACACTTTGACAGTACAGCAAACCTTTAGCAAATAATATTGTAATAATTAAAGTTTTGATAACTAATGAGATGTTTAAGAGTTCTCTAATAGCCAAAAAATCCAAATCCAAATTTCTATAATTCTATAAATTTAATGTTTTTAGATTGTGCTGAGTGGCGGTTTTTTGTAATGTTGAACAAAAACATTTCATTACTAAAACCACTACCTAATAATCTTCTTGTAGTGTAAGTGTCTGATTATATACTTTTTACATTCTTCATTAGCGAGACAGAATAATAATGTATGAAGTTTTGTTCTAAAAAAAAGAAATAATTTTCAACATACATAAATAATTTTGGTTTTGAGAAAAAATGTTCTCAATTGACGTAGGTAGTTTTTATTTGCCATTAAATAATATAAATGTTTACCATTTATAACAAAGAATATATAACAGTAATATTAAATGTTTTCTTATTAAAAGAGATCTAAATCAATTATTAAATTAATTTCAAGGTCTTATTTTTGTTGTTACCAAAAAAAATTAAGATTTCAAAATTACTGATGGCTTACACCGCGGCGGTGTAAGTATACTATACAGTTGTTTAAGGAACTAATTATGGTACTGATGAACAAACAATTGGATGCACAAAGAAACCAAACATAAGGAATTACTTATATTGATCCGGTTATAGTGTTTTTTTTTTTTGTTTTTTTTTATATTTAACAATTTCAGAAAGTTATTAAAAGACAAAATATTTGATTAGATTATTGCAACCTCGTTTAGATTTAGGTTTAACGTTAGTTCCGGTGTATATTGAAAGGAATTAACACAATTTGTAAATAGAAACTGTAGATTTAGAGTTTAGAATTAGGTTAAATAATGGTGTTGTACTTTAAAAAATCACAAAAACTGAAAATTGTCAGTAGAAGAAACAGAGGAATTTTAGAATAGTAGTAAATTATGACAATTGCGACCGAAACAGTCGACACATCCAACAAAAAAAAATTAGTTCAACCAATAAGATTTTATATGAAATAATTTATATTGCCATGCACTGACTGGAGATATAAATCTTCATTTTCATCTTCAAAAAAATACTAAAAGCATCCAGTATTTTAGAAGAGCAATGAAATGTATAACGATATGAAATGCAATTATTTAAATAAAAACTTTAGGTATTTTCTTTTGAACTAAATTTCAGTCTAATAATTTTGAATAATACCAATGATCAAGAAAATATGTTAGCAATATTTATTGTTGTTAATATTAATTAATACACCAAGAATTTTCTAAATGTAATAATTATTCTAACCACAAAATTTTATGAAAAAAAACAACATAATTTTCTTCTTTAATGAAAATATTTATTTACAATAAGGATTTTTGAAGAAAAGCAATTCATTTTGCATACCAAATGCACTGTATCACTAATCTTTGTTTAAAAAATAGAATGATTTTTATAAATAATTAAGTAACTGCTGACATACATTAGGTAAAATTATGTTGGTATTTTTAATTGTTGATCTAAAGGGTTACGAATAAAACTAAATTTTAAATTAAAAGATCACTAAAAGCTATGCAGAAGAATAATTACTTTCTGGTAGAACTTAAATATCATTCATATTTCTGGTTTGATATTATTTCACTTTTTTAGTTCTCATCAACTTCTTACAGATAAAACACAATTGGAGTCTTGAAATTGATTTTTTTAAATTATTAATAAATCTTAACTAATTAAAATTATATTAAGTTTGAGTTCAATGACCTTAACTGAAAACAATGTTTAGAATATACTTTGATAAAAAAGGTGGCTGGTAAAGTGCAAAACATATGTGCCTAGTATATATATATATATATATATATATATATATATATATATATATATATATATATATATATATATTAAAGTAGCAGTATAAATTCTCATTATGAAAGTATAATGAATTTGTCAAATTTTGTGAGAAATTTAAGACGAAATTTGGAACTTTTTTTAAATATACTTGTAGATATATTATATTACAATATATTTTTATATTTGTTGTGGAACTAAACTAGGTACTAAAATTGGCAATGAAGTTTTAAGTTTACAATATTTGTGGCAGCAAATTAAACAATATTAGGCTATCAAGAAGGGAACTTTATAGATATGGGCAAACAGCTTATTTATATTATTATCCTAAATATGATTGAAATTTACACATTAAATTAGTCTATTTGTCTAGTTACTTATAATATTTTGTTGATGATACTAAATAAAATTTATGAAAAATTCTGTTTCCTTCTGCATGGCTTATTTTTTAAAAACAAAATGTTCATAAATAATTACATTTATCACAGCACATTGATAAAAACAATTAAGAAAAATAAAATGGATCAAATAAAACAATTTACACTCTTTTTTTAACAACGTCTTTATAAAAATAATTATTATTGTAAGATTCTTGTACGCATCTGACCAGTCACTTCTATACTCTTTTATTCAGATACTCAATGGAATTATAGTTTCGAAAGAAGCTCCTAACAATTAGTCTATGTAATGCAGCTGCTTGCAGGGAACACTGATGATGAAGACGACGAGTAAGAAGAAGGGTCGTCAGGGAACTGGTAGCTAGCAGATGGACTATCGAGTAGCTCGGTATTGCTCTCGTAATCGGAGGATGAAGTGCTCGCTGCTAGTCGGAGGGGGTACTGTCTTCTTGTGTCCAAGATAGGATATCCTCCACTTTCTGTACTCCTCAGAATGTCATCATTTTGCATCTGCAACAAAAAAAAAAGTTGATATAATTTACACCATTATGCATTTTAACATATATTCTGCATTTCCACAATAAATAATTATAATAAATAACTTGATTCTAAATCTTAAATTTCAAAGGGTTATATAACTTTAACACAATAATGGTTTCTAATTCTTGACCTGCCCCTCTAGGGGTACTGTGAAGCCCGCTTTAAGGTAAACACACTTATGACCCAATGACAACTTCAGACGTTCTGACAGGGAAGTCAATGTTTTATAACCAATAGGTCACAAAATAAAGATTATATATATATATATATATATATATATATATATATATATATATATATATATACACACATATATATACATATATGAACACAAACAGTGAAATCATAGTGCTTAGTCTTTGCTTCCAGATACACTTTTTAAAATGACAGATGCTGATTAATGTATGGGGCGAGGTTAGCTCAGTGTAGAGCACTGGACTCATATGCTGGAGGGCCTGAGTTCAAACCCCGAGCAAGCACTACAGATTTTTATCTTTTTGTGTCTTCGTTCATGGGTTGAATTTGACCGTCCCTAGGCCAACCCAGCCTTTAATTAATTTATTAATGGGTACCTTGGTGCTAATGACCCTAGCAGTCGAAGCAGCAAAGGGGAAAATCAGGCGGCCAGAGCATAGTACAGACCACACTATCTCCCTTGTGTGCCTTATGGTCATGAATCAGATACCTCTACAGTATCTACCCCTCAGGGCCCTTGTGGCCTGTTATGAGACTGATTTTTTTTTATTATTATTATTATTATTGCAAAAGCATGTTTTTTTTTTTTTTTTTTTTTTTTTTTTTTTTTTTTTTTTTTTTTTTTTTTTTTTTTTTTTTTTTTTTTTTGCTGATATTTCTAAGAAAGCAGTGTTCCTGGGCGCTAGTTAATAAACAATCTTTTGGTTTAGACAAAATATTTTGTGCAGAACTTCATCAACTTCACGCTGTGGACAGCAGAGCACCAACAGACACATTCTAACATACAGACATGCATACATACTTGAACACAAATTTGAATGACTGATTTTTCTTCTTTATTTATTTTTTTTTTTTTTTTGTGAGTTAATGGTTCAACATTAATCAAAATGTCTTGTCAGCATGTCCGAATTTTGTCATTTAGTTGATATTATAAATGCATTTCCCTTCCTGTGGGAGAATGTAAGTATACCGTAAAATAAAATGTAGTAACATATTAAAAATGACTGTAATGACCCTAAATTTTCTTTCGTAACGGAAGCTAAAAGAAGAGTAGATTTTTTATTATAATTAGAGTCCTCAGCTATCTGAGCGTTTAGCACATTGCCAAGTGGCCTGATATCTTTCTTATTGATTTATTTTACTTATTCAAATACAATAAAGTTATTAATAAAATTATGTGCAATTTATTTTATTTTTAATTAATAGAGTTTAAAGTTTGAATGATGTTAAATAACGTTTTTTTTTTTTAAATAAAAACTAAAAACTAAATTAAAAGTGTTTAATTTTGCTGTATAAATTAATTTTTGTAAGATGAGTGGATTGTTGCAATATTGACTGCTGTCTGTTTGTAATTTGTACATGTCATAAGTCTAGATAAAATGAAAAGTTATGATAGAAAAAGAAGTCTAGATATAAAGAAAAATTATAAAATATTGTTTTACCTCTGGCCGAGAATACGGGTTGAGTTGTTCCCTGAGGGCCCGCTCTTTGTAAACATAGGCATTAGGATATCCTATCTCTTCGATGACAGTAGAAGAACGATGATATGATGCTGTCGATGAACTCTCAGTGCAGAGGACTTCGTAGCTAGTTGATGGATAGCCTGAAGTGGCGTAATCTGCTCTCGAGTATTCATGATAGACTGCAGAAGATGAAGAGGGAAATGACTGCTTATTGCAGTTTGGTTGATGGACTGCTAATATATCTACTAACTTCCTTCTCTGTTTCTCAAGTTCCTGAATCTTCGACTTAAGATCGAGATTTTGGGTCTCCAACGCTTCAGATTCCTGAAAAATTGAATCAATCAAAATATGTTGACAGAGAAATTAATCAAGAAAATACAAATTGTGATTTTTGGCATGAATACCTTCCATTAGCATCGTTTATTATTATAAAAATTAGGGTTTTTTTTTGTACAAAACTTAAGAGAGATCAATTTACTAAACCGCTGTAGAATAATCAGGACAGTAAATTCTGACAGCGACTTAATTTTCAAATCCTTATTTTTTTTAGAAAAATTAACTGGTAATTTATCCTAGAATCTCAAATTTTATGCTTTTTTTTTTTTGCTAGATATCCTTTTAAGAATAGTTTAAACATATATTCTTAAAAATAATTGTTTTCAAACTATTGTACAGGATGACTTAAGATATACCCAATTTATTTATTTTTATTTTAATGTCCATCATTATTAACTAAGAATTTTAAAGATGGGTTATCTATAGGTTACCACCCTTTTCTAGCCAGGATAGGGATGGGCTGATGCCTTTTATTTTTTCTAAATAAAAGCCACCACCCCATAGTGGTAATTGAACCCGCAACCCGGAGTGTTAAGTGCTCACGCCTTAACTCTCGCGGCCACCGAGCTCAATTGATATGGTAACATTTGCAACATCATCTAAGATGTGGCAAAACGTATTTTTTTTGTTTGAGTGATGTGTTCATATGTTAAAATCTTTTTTAAAAAATCAACATTTTGGTAAAAAATAGAGGTTTTTTTTTTCAAGCAGTTGTCAATTCGACAAAAAATGTATTATACCAGTTTCCCACGTTACGTCTTAGACACTTTTATGAAGAATATGTATTGTGAATTTTAGCAAAGTTGTTTGAGTTGATTTTGAGACACATTGTTGGGTCTATATTTTGAAATAAAATAATTAATTACATGTTATCACCCTTTTCTAGCCAGGATAAATATAACAGAATAGATGGCAATGCTTTTAGTATTTTCTTAACCAACAGCCTACACTCATAAAATAAGCAGTATAATATTATATACACATATTATATATATGTGTGCATCTGTTTGTGTGTTATTATACTATATAAGAGTTTTCATTTAATTATAATCATGACTTACATATACTAGATTGTTAGTTCTCTCTCGCTTTTTCTGTCGGCACTTTGTTGCTGCAATTTTATTTCTCTCTCGCCTCCTTCGTCGCCTTTCCTCGTCTTCTGGAGTCAGCTAGAATAGAAATAGATAAATAAATCCTTGAGGTTAATATATTTCCATGTATCATATATAATGGTCATAAGAATAAGATATAAAAAAATTGTTTTTTTTTTGTTTTTTTTTTGGTTGGTTGAATTAATTATACTTACTTTTAAACCTTTATTATCAGTAATACTTTATTTAAACTGGTGTACTAAATATCTCAAGCTCTAATATTGATTTTGTTCAAACTTATAATACATATAATGGTTTTGAGAAGCCAAGGGATACAAGTGACGTTAGAATCATTTTGAGATATTACTGTTTAAAGTTAAATCGTTTTTGTAAATTCCCTGATAAGTGTAAGTCTGTATAATGTTTAAATTATGTTTCTACTATGCATCAATTGAAATTTCAGTAATATAGTTTATAAACAAAAAAAAAAATTGTGAATGTCTTCACTTGTACCCCTTGGCCTCCAAAGGCAAACAATATTGATATTTATTGTCAGGATACTTTTTAAGTATGGCTCAATAAAACAGTATGGAATGGCAGGCAATAAGTATATCAGGTCTCCCCGTGGTCTAGTGGTTAACAACGCCTTAGATTCTCATGCGGGAGATGAGGTTTCGACTCCCTCTGGCGGCAGGAATTTCTCTTATCTCAAGGCAAATTGAGAAGGTTCCTTGCCTTATCCTAATGGATGTCGGCGCTAAAAGCCCAGTTGTCGGTGCACCCAGAAAAAAAAAAGTATGTTGTACAATTAAAGCGGTTTTGCTCAAATTATTCAGCCACTGTCCAAAATAAAGCCTCTTTCTTCTTCCAAAGCTTCATGGTGATCATGAACTGGCTCAGCCTCTGCAACTCTTCTACGTGGCTGTTCTCCTCCTTGATTAACCCGTAATGTATTGTAGGAACTATGGTTGTATGGAGGAATAAATAGGAGCAACTCTCGCTAGTCCTTGTGTTTTTAACAACATACAACCAGAACTTAACAGTGTGCCAGCTTTGGTTTTGGCCTCCTGCATTGTCACTGAGCATGGTTAATTCTTCAACTGTCGCTGAAAGAGCATTGATAAACTTCAGTAAACCAGACAGTATCTCTTCCCAACCTCTATTGGCCTGACCATCATGCCACATGTACATTGCCAGTCCCTAGGTTGTGTACACAGAAGTTGTAAATCAATGGGCGTATATAAGGGGGGGCTTTAGCGTTTTAGTTGCCTAAAACTAAAACTATTCAAAGTTCTAAATTGTTAGTATTCCATACCCCGGAAATGGTCCCAGCCCCCTCCCACCAAAATTTTCCCAGCCCCCTCGAAATGTTTTGCTATATACGCCGATGTTTTGAGCAAGTCAAAACAGGACATTATTGTTGGAAATTATAAAGATAAAATGTTAAAACTGTGTTCAAATACTTCTTTAAATACCCGGTCACTTACCTAACAAAACAATTAAAATAGTGTTGCCCTAAACAGATTTAACTGGTAGTAACAATAAATGATGCAACAACATTCACAACTTGGAAGCCATAAAGTTTGGTGTACAAGGGATACAAGTGTCACTTGTATCCCTTGGCTTCCAAACAAATCTGCTCATTTTTGAAGTAGTTGATTTTGATTCCACTATTTCTCAGCAAATACCAGACATTTACTTATATCCTTTTGCCACCAACATTTTGTATGTATTAACCATCCAGAAATGCACTTAACTCGATTTTTTTAAAAATGTCACTTGTACCCTTTGGCTTCTCAAACCGTCATATATTCTTAAACTGCTATCTAAGGTATGACAAGATTTTTTGAATGATGCCAAGTTCATTAAAAATATAAATATATATACAGCCAAAAATAAATTGATTTATTGAAAATCCCAAGGCAGAGTAAACTATTAAGTGAAATTAGTAGAATATAATGAATTAAATAATTCAATGGATGAAAAAAAATCTTATTTGTTTACTATTCTAATAATGAGTTTGAGGTTACTCAGTTTCCTGTGATTTAAATTTATTTCAGAGGATATTAATGTCCAACAGAAATGAATTGTGTATTTCATTCTGGGATTTTCAAGGACTATCAGATATTTCGAGCTTACATTCAATTGCACAGCGCGTCATTGTCTTTTTGGATTTTGTGGGCAAGTAATATGTTCACATGACAGCAGTAAGCATGTCTCTACTCCATTGAAGTGTTGTAGCATATTTCTTGGGCTCACTATTTATTATTATTTAATGGGGTGTGTTCTCAGTTTCCTGGGGTAAATTCTTTCAGGGGCTATTGCCAACCGAAAGAGTTGTTGTTTTTATTATATACATATTTTTTTTTGTACTGCAAGTTGGGCGTTTGGTAATAGTAATGATAATTATTATTATATGAGGGGTGGTTTTCTGGGATAAATTCTTTGGGAAGACATTGCTCTCAGAATGAATTATTATTTTGCCTTTTATTTATTTATGTTATTTTTGTTAATGGCAGGTGTCATTTATGAATTTTCAAAAAATTCTTATGGTTTAAGCTGTACCACTTGTTGATTATCTTTAATTAAATCTTCCAAGACATTTAAATATATATAATATGGTGTTTCTGTAACCACGGTCTTTGGAATGAGCTTGGTCAATTGGTCATATAATATATTATACATGAATGGTCCATTGTTGATATAATACATTATTATTACGCTGCTGATGGTCGTGGCTGTTCAAGATAGATGAAATTCTATTATGAAGAATAAAATACTGAAACTAGGGTTAAATGTCTCACCATATGATAAATTCTTACCCCGTCATTGGAAGTGTCGCAGTGCTGTGATTCAGGACTCGTGTTGCCACCTGTGCTCCTATGACCAAGGAGTGGAGATCCATCACCACCACTCATGGTCCTCCTTTTACTCTGGATTGTAAGCTTCAGCCCTTCCTTTATCAGCTGGGAGCAGGTATGCTGGACAGAAGGAGGGCTGTTCGAAGCTTCCGACTGTGGAGAATTGGCAGTCGTACGGAGTCGGTCGAAAGGATTCGTCATTGACATGAGCGAATTGACGATCTCCGGAGTCCGAGGGGTAGCCCCACTCTCCGCAACACCCAGCAGTCCTGGTGTAGTCATGTTGTACATCATTGACTCAGGCACTTCTTCATCTGAAATAAAATGCAATATTTATATTTAATTTGATATATATTTGAAGAATTTCTCTGCTTCTTTGGGAGTATGTAGTTATTTCTATGTTTGAAGAGAAAATGTTTTTATTTGTGGAACACTATTATGAGCAAAAATATCTCCAATATACACGTATATGTAATTAAATTAAATATAATAAATCATCTAATTATTTACTTTGGCAAGAATAAGAAAACAATTGGCTTTCATGCACACCCGTTTTCAATATTTTCTGAAAAATTGAAAATTCTCTCTCACTCTATTTCTTCTTTCTATCTCTACCTCAGTTCGCCACTCCATGCTTTTACCTAATGTTTTCTAGAACTAAGGCTAAAAAACAAGTTAATCAACAGTAATTAATAATTAACATTCAATAATTTAATATTATGGTTGAAATGTTTGCTTTCTTCCTAGAATAGTCTCTATATAACATTTTAAAATGGTAAGAATAAGTTCTGAAACCTGAAAAATCAGACAAGTAAAAGTAAATACATATTACCTGAAAGCATTTTTTTTTTTTTTTTTTTTTTTTTTTAACTAAAAACTATACAACAGAATAAAACTTTTACTTTATTTATTTAAAGTTTAACTACCTCTTTTAGATTGGAGGTGTAATCGACAAGTTACCGCCCTTTTCTAGTCACAATAGGGGTTTTTTTTCTCAAAAGAAAAGCCACCGACCCTAGTGGTAGCCGAACCAAAGACCCTAGGCTCGGAGTGCCCACGTCTTAGCACTCATGGCGACTAGGCCTCTAGTAAAACTATTTGAAGTCAAGCAGTCAGGGAATTTGGCTTGTAAACATCAATACGATTTTTGTATAAATGTATATTCAGGACATTTCAGCTACTCATTGGTAGCTTTCGTCAGCTAATAAATAGACACAAATGCAGAATTACAAAACAGAATAATTAAATCAATAAAATAATAAGATAGACAGACAAATAAAAATCTCTTATAAGAACATTTTTATAATGTTTTGTTACTTTACGTCAACAAAAAATGTTCTTATAAGAGATTTTTATTTGTCGATCTATCATATTGTTCTATTGGAATAATTATTCTGTTTTGTAATTCTGCATGTGTGTCTCTTTTTTAGCTGATAAAGGCTTCCAAAGAGTAGCTGAAACATCAAAACATCTTGAATATAGATTTTTACTAAAATTGTATTGACGTTTTCCTAGTCAAATCCCAATTATTCTCTGACTGCTTAACACCTCGACAGTAATTATCTACAGTTCATTATATTTGAACTTATTGTAATCACTGCCTTCCTGTAGTCAGTGTACAGCCAGTTCCTTGGGGAAGGGATTTTTCTTTGCAGTTTTTGTTAAAATAACTCCTTTTTTTGTTTTTATATAATTACTAGCTGTTACCCGGCGTGCAATGCTACACCTACTTTCTGCATATAGAAAAGCCTAAATAAATTAGAAACTAAATAAGTATTATTAAAATCTAATAACATTAATCTGTAACTGTTTCGAACCCGTGACCTCCCAACTGTGAGTCCTAGACGACTTTGACCTAACCTATAACACCCCCCCCCGTATCAAGACACACATGTATGCCAAGTTTGGTAAAAATTGGTCTAACGGCGTAGATTTTTATTAAACAAAAAAACAGACAGCAGCTGGTAGACGTCTTAGACCTGGCCTATGACAATCCCCTGATCAAGACTAACCTGTGTGCCCAGTTTGATTAAAACTGTCAAACGGTGCGGGTTTGTCTAAAGAACAAACATACAGACAGATGGTAGCCGTTTTGACCTAGCCTATGGCAATCGCCGTATCAAGATCTACCTGTGTTCCATCTTAGGTCAAAATAGGTCGAACGGTGTGGATTTCTATAGGGAACAAACATACAGACAGACAGCTGGTAGAGGTTTTTGACCTAGCCTACGGCACTCTCCAGATTAGGATCTACCTATGTACCGAGTTTAGTCAAAATCGGACGAACGGTGTGGATTTGTATAGGGAACAAACATACCGACAGACAGCTGGTAGAGGGTTTTGACCTAGCCTACGGCACTCTCCAGATTAGGATCTACCTATGTACCGAGTTTAGTCAAAATCGGACGAACGGTGTGGATTTGTATAGGGAACAAACATACAGACAGACAGCTGGTAGAGGTTTTTGACCTAGCCTACGGCTCTCTCCAGATTAGGATCTACCTGTGTACCGAGTTTAGTCAAAATTGGACGAACGGTGTGGATTTGTATAAGGGACAAACATACAGACAGACAGCTGGTAGACGTTTTTGACTTAGCCTACGACACTCCCCAGATTAACATCTACATGTGTACTGAGTTTAGTCAAAATCGGACGAACGGTGTGGATTTGTATAAAGGACGAACATACAGACAGACAGCTGGTAGATTTTTTTGACCTAGCCTAGGAGATTTCTCGTATCAAGACCTACCATTATTAGTTTGGTCAAAATCGGTCAAACGGTGTGGATTTGTATAAGGAACAAACAGACAGACAAACCGACACGTGATTTATATATATATATATATATATATATATATATATATATATATATATATATATATATATATATATATATAGATTTATTCTTTACTTCTAATGTTTGTTCTTTTGCAATAAATTCCTCTTGAAACATTTAAATAAGAAAATAAATTATGAATGACTCAGTGTAATTGGATCATGTTTATCAGAAAGGAACCAAGCGCCTTATTTTGAAAAAATAAGTGTTATTTACTTTCAGCTTTTTAGGTGTCAGAAATGTTATTCTAAATAGAAACAGCATGAAAATAGTTGGTAAAATATGGTATAGTGTGATGACAAAATACTTGAAAAAGAATATTTAAATGAATCTCTAAGATATTACAACTTGAAGAGCAATTTTCTAAGAATTTTCATAATGTCGTTTGGTTCCTTTCTGATTAACATGGTCGAATTGTCCCTCTTAGCTGTAATTTATTTATTTTTTACTTAACAAATAGTAATAATATGTTTCTGCAAATCAGCAATAGGACAATTAGAAATGGAAGCGCACCAGAATGATTTAAGTTTTCAATGGTTCGGCTTCTTTGGTTAATGTGATTTTCTTTTCTTTTTTTTTTTTTTTCTTTTTTCTTCTTCTTTTTATTGCCACCTTTTTTTATTTGTAACCTTCTTTCATAAGCCTTGCTTTATGATTGGCTTAGTTTATTAGCTCCAGCAGGACTTTGAACTTTTAAGCAGATATTTAGTTACTTTGTTTTGTTATTTTATTCGCATTTATTAGTTTGGAAACTGAAATGTATACAGTCCTAAATACATAGAAATGTATAAACAATACCTACAAAAAAAAAAAAAAAAAAATGATTTGTCCTGAGAGAGGACCTTGCTGCCAGGAATCCTGGAGAATTATCCCGATTAAGGGGGGCGCCCATTAGGAAGACAATAGCCGGGGCACGGCTGGAGGCAAGGTCTCAGAGAAAGGAACCAACGGAAATTGCACTATTTTACAGCTTCCATTTCCTGTACCGCAAGGTCGTGGGACTACCTGCTCCACTGTCAGGGACGAGCTCTTGGCCAGTTCTTGGCAAGAAAAACGTGGGATATGTACAAAATCATTTGATTCAATACTGATATTTAGATAATATGAGTCCGTTATATATGTAGTTAGTTTTAGAGAAGTGCTAAATGTAATATATGTAAATTTCGTTTGTTTACTTTTTTTTTTCTTTTCCCCGAATTAAAGTTAGTATCTAACCGGGCGAGATCAGAACATATTATAAGGATGCATCTACATTGCTCCCGATTTGATAGCCACCGTCTGTCGGAAGGAAAACAAACACAAGCATCTGAATGGAGGAGCCTATATTGGTCTCGACCCGATCCGATCCGATCCGACGATCGACGCAAAGTGGTGCCAACATCCTCTACATCTTAACCGATTTCAATCCATTTTTTAAAAATGAAAGTTAATAAAATTTAGAACAACTTTGTCTACAAGTCACATTTTTGTTTTTTGTGTTCCTTGTTTAATAAATTACGTGGAAATATGTTTATAACCTGTTTAATCAGTTAAAAATTAACTGTTACACTGAGTTTTTTTTCCGGGCTGATATACTTCCGGAAGATTGATTGGCCTCTCAACTCCTCCTTTATACCTCCAACAAGGTAATCGAAGGTTTCTATGCTTATTATGCTTATTAGGTGGTACTTCTAAATTAATTACTCATTTTCACTTCACTAGGAGTTCATTACTGACGAGCTGTGACTAGATCGTATAGGATTGGGTCGGGTCCAATGCAGGCACTCACGTCGTCTGCTGTCGGTCAACCGACATCGAATCGGGAGAAATACGGGTCCAATATAGGTGAAGCCCAAGTCGGCAATGACGTAAAATAAAACTATTACTCTGACACATTTCACACCAATACATTGTATTGAAAACATAGGAAATTTGCAATATCCTTGTTGATTAATAGTTCTGAAACGATAAAGTTATTAATTTATATTACTTATTTCTTCTGTTTCCATTCGTTGAAGATCGCCCCAAGCCCCCCCCCCCTTTAGCTGCCATTGCTTCTTGTTGATTTATACTTCTGAAACGATAAAGTCCTTAATTTATATTATTTGTCCTTTTACATAGTTAAACTCATGATATTTTAAACTCTTAGATTGTTTTAATTCAGCAGTTTTCTAAATAACTTTTCGATCTAAGACAAGGTAAATCGTGTTTTTTATGATAATTTTACTTCAAAGCATGAAAGTAGGTGTATATAATATGATATCATCAAGTTCAATTTATAAGCAGATCATAAAAATTGTATATCACTTCGATAAGAAAATTATGATCTTCACAATTTCTTACCGACTCAAGGCAAGTATAAATGGTAAATAGATTCTGCATATATTATATTTCTAATTTTAAACTTTCCTGGCGAAATCAGAACATAAATCGGCGTTGAGATAAAATAAAACATTCTTCTGAATTTCTGTGTCTTGTAATTTTATACGAACATTTTGTTAAAATGGAGTATCGCGTTATATACAGGCTGATAGTGGGAATTCAAAATCTTATAGTTCCTGATATTCACTCTTCAATTTATGTTTGTTTACTAAAAATAAAATTGTACGAAAACAGGTACACAGTTTGACACCAATAATTCATAATGAAGGTTTTTTTATTAATTTTTTTAATATAATTAATTATGGCGTCTCTATGCAGAAACTAAAAATAATGAACAAATAAATACTTTAACGCAGAAGTGTTTGCCCACGAGTATGGAATCGAGAAATTTTAACACAATGTCCCGTTGATTGTATTAGTTTTCTCATTTTAACATTTACAGACATCGGGTTATCCAAGAATTGTAGTTCTCATAATTATTTATTTCAAATAAATAATGAATGTAAAATTGATTAAGATATTAACCCCCCCCCCCGCTATTAGCATACTAGATATGCTACAAAAAGAATATAATGCATGAACCAATTTTTATTTTCAGCTGGCATTGTTCTATAGTCTTTTGAGGTCAAAACGATTCCTTGTAATTCATCCAACCTCAATACTCTATCTCTAAGGAAGGCAGGAGACGTGCTAACAATACAAATACTTATTCAAAGAAAAAATCAAATTAATAACCGATTATTTAGCTCGAATATGTAAATGTTTTTATTTTTATTTTCAGTAGGAGGGAGGAAAATCGGCAAAGTTGTAATCCTGCCAAAAATTCATAACATTCCACATGGGGGTATATAGAAAATAATTTCGGAGGGGGCTTGGAAAATTTCGGGGGGGGGGGGGGGAGGGCTGAGACCATTTCCGGTGTATGGAATACTAACAATTTAGATCTTGAAGGAGTTTTAGCCAACTTAAACGCTATTTTTTTTTTTTTTTTTTTTTTTTTTTTTTTAAACGGCGCATCTACATCTTGGCCATTAGCGCCGGGCTATCTACAGGTTGCCACCCTTCTTAAACGCTATTACACCCAAAATAGAATATGTTTTATGAACTAAATGATCTTATTTAATTTATTTTTAAGGATTTTATGAAATTTTTACCGATTAAATCAAAATTCCGGGGGGGCTACAGCCCCCCCCCTTATATACGCCCATGACATTCCAAAGAGATGTAAAAGAAATTCCTTTGGAGTAGTAGTACCCCTGAGTGGAGCACACTCTGACGGCGATCATTTGAATAAGGAGCGGCTGTCGAGTGTCTAACACTAATTCAAGGCTTCCTCGCATTTCTGTTTGTATTGCCGCTACTCTCAGGCGCATGCGTAGGACTGCGTGGGTGTCCATCTTCCCGTTCAGGTCAGTGCCATCTTTATCTAGGTACGTTGAAGATCGGTAGTATCGTTCAGCTCTGTTAAAGTAAATATTCATTTGAAATATATATATATATATATATATATATATATATATATATATATATATATATATATATATATATATATATATATTTCAAAGGAATATTTACTTTAACAGAGCTCCAACATCTACGAACTAACTTTCTTTTAATAGATTTAGGTAGCAAGGTAATAAATTCAATTAACTTCATATATATATGTTGCCGGTAGATGGCAGGAGAGGAGGTTGGCTGATAATTCGAACATTGCTTAAATCCGATATCAGCATAGGCGGCTCTAGACAAACATTTCTGAGGGAGGGGGGAGGCTAATTTAGTATGGGCTTAACGCCGTGTCTGGGGGGTCAAAGTTTTATAACCAGGCACCTGGAAATCATTAAGGAAGTATTTGATAAAGTAAGAACATACATTAACCTGAACTTATTAATATTTATTTGCCTAAACAAATTACTTTTCTAACTTAATCGAAAAAGATTGTGAATTTTCATTTTAGGGGGGGGGGCTAAGCTAACTGAACGCCTCTTGTAACTAAATTTAATTGTTATGAGATAAACTTCCGGGGCTTCACAAAAAAGTTTCACTTTCGAGAAAAATAAAATAAATAAAAACCACTTTCGCCACCTTGCTAATACTCTATAGAATCGTCTGAGAAGTTGGGGCTTTTTTTTGCATTTCTGAAAAAAATTTCGTATTTTACTATGGGTACTCAAAATGGTGGCAACCAGCTGATGAACTGTAAAAGTCGAATCACCTTAAAACGTAAAACTAAACAATGTTGTTTGTCACAGTTTAGTCTTGATAACACGACAGTATACGACTTGTATACGACAGTTCCATGTTCTTCTCTAGATTGTTGTTATTTTTTTTTTCGATTTATTGTTCCAATGCCTTATTTTAAAGTATGAATGTTTTTGTATTCCTGTGTCGCACCTTACTGATAATGGGGCTTAAATCTTTATAGCACTCTGTATGAAATTTTAGTGGACTATTTGGCAGGGCCGCCACATCTCAGAGCCGGGCCCGGGACCAGATCACGGGCCCCCACTTCTCAGAGCCAGAATGAAAATTCTAGTACTTTGCTATTGGACTTTGGGCATTTTAAAATTATTTTCATCTTCAGTTTTGAGCAAAATGAGAATAAAAGCCGACAATCGGTGATGCAAACGTCACTTTCGGTGCTTTTTTCCCAATTAGCGAGGATCGGCCCGGGCCCCCACGGTGCCCGGGCCTGGAACAACTGTACCCGGTTGTCCCCCCCCCCATGAGGACCATTATTTTAAGTCACCTGGCTATGGAAATTGAGCCGACACCAGCCGGATATATGACAATATGACTACATTTTTTTAATAAGAAAATGTGTTTTATTTGTTGGCTATTTTAGGCTTGAAATTCTATCATTAATTAGGGTGATGAAAAGAAGGAGAACTATGCATTTCTGATAGGAAAAGATTGTACATCCGTCAGGCACAGTTCTCCTTCTCATCGCTCTGATGAAGGTTTGAATTTCATTCCGAAACGTCGGCATAAGAATAAAACATTTTTTTAATATAAAAAATGTAGTTTAATTAAGATAACACGACCTATCTCTGTCTTAATTTGTATTCCCAACGGTCAAAGATCTCTCAATGAACTGCTACATGCTTATCTTAAGTTGATAACTATTAGAACATACTTCGGTAGGAGCATGCTATAAGGAATAATAAATTTTAAATGTAATTACTTATTAAAACCATAATGGTATATCAAAGAAAAATAGTAGACCTTTTCCTGTACGTCTCTATCTAGAGGAATGTTCATGGTGTCGTGATTATAAAAAGGGCAATCTGTAAAACGACAGATGACGAAGTCCTCGTCAGGACTTCACGATTTGCGATATTTCACAATTTTCCATAAAACAATTCGCTACCTCAAATTTCTCCAGGAAGGCCAGCGTAAATTATTTGCTGTGATAAAGTCGCTGAGAAGACTCCAACACAATATCTCATGTACCTATTTATAAATTCAAATTATCTTCCCGATATTATATATCTATCCACTCATTGATCGCGTTGCTACTTGACAGTTCACTACACTTGACTGTATTTTTGTATGTAAACAAACTTGTTGTAGTTCGTCTATGATTCATTGATGGAAGCTGACTCATTTTACTATCTGTAGTATTTTGTGATGCAATCAGGAGTAAAAGATGAATCTTTGTTTCAAGAATGTAAACATCCCTTTCCTGCCAGAAGTGATCTTTCATTTTGAATTTATTCCCAAGAAAAGTGACTTTTGGCATTTGGGCTTCAGTTTAATATCTTAATACGTTTTGGAAGAATAAAGTTAAATCTTCTTGAAAATAATTTAATCTGAAATTCTCATTACTTTCAACAAAGACCATCAGAGTTACTTAAAAATAAATAAACAAAACTAATGAGTTCTGCTCTAACAGAAAATATTGGAGCTTCAAAATGTTTTAATTTATTTTCCGCCTTAAACGGTATCCTGTATGAATTGAAGTTGCATCTAAAGGGTTCTGTGGGTTTCCAAACAGTCCAACTTTACAAATGGGAACTCCGTTTACAACTCTCCGGTATTCCTCGTTTTAGTTGCAAATACTTCCATTTTAGGTTTGAAAAAGATATTTCAGCGCAAGCATCTTAGAAACCTTGATAAGAATTCAAAATTTGATCCCGTCCTGATAATACTGTAAACGTTATTGCTTTATAACGCATATTTATAGCATAGCTTATTTCTTTAATAAAACAAATATAACAATAATTAGTCTAAGTATAATAAAAATGTAATTAAAAGGTTTAACTTTTAAATTACTAGTCACTATTTCAGCCTACAAATTAATACCTGTGTACCATAATTAAAATGGCTGACGACAGTGACTTGGAACACATAAAGAATAGCACTTTTGAAATTGAACGTGAAATAGATAAGAGAGTGTGGTGTTTAATATCGAACATAAAGCAAGAAGAAAGTAAATACCTAAGATTAAGAAAACTAACCATCGCGTT
Organism: Gonocerus acuteangulatus; assembly: GCA_946811695.1. NCBI lineage: Eukaryota > Metazoa > Arthropoda > Insecta > Hemiptera > Coreidae > Gonocerus > Gonocerus acuteangulatus. Next base: position 39,086,145 of record OX328127.1, on the reverse strand, counting down.
AAAAAAAATATAAAAATACAAACCTGCAAAACAAGAAAAATGTGACGAAAACGAAAACCAGATCAATGTTTTATTATTTATTTTGAAAAGAAAATTCAGTTAAATTAAACGTTTTTATTTTTTTGTTAAATTTAAAAGGCATCACTTGCTCATTATTTCGATTGAAAGACGAAATTCGGTAACAGCTGATTTTAATTCATGACGTGAAACTGTTTCACTGAAACATGATCTTCACAGCACCAACCAGAAAATTCTGACTGGAGTGTTTTCAATCTTGTTTTAATTACAGTTAACTCTTTTGTTTTATTGCCTAACTGATATTTTAGAAAGAAAGAATACCTTAACTGTACTAATTAAGTAGGTATATTTGGTCGTGTTACAAAAACAACTGTCTACTAAGCTGGCCCTTGTCTAATCATATTACCCATTCATTGCAATTCTTAAAGTTGCTAAATTATGTTAATAGATCTATCAAAAATAAGACCAAAAATATTTTTGCGTGAATAGTACCTCTTGTGTGCCTTAATGGTAGAATCGTGCGTAAACAGAATCGTTTCCTCTTAAGCCTTATTGAATTGAAAATAATCCAATAAATATAGAGATACAGATATTCAAAAGTGAAAAAAAAAAAAAAAATTAAATGTTATCTTGTGATAAACTAAACTACTTTCGGAAATACTTGTTTTTTAAAGAGGAAAAATTTCAGATAATATATCACCCATTTTAACTCTCTCTTTTTTTAGATAAAAGGTTATCTAGGTAATTACCGTGGCTGTCAAGTTGTAATTTTTACTTAATAGCTTTCTTGTCGATTAACTTTATTAGGATTACTAAACTTAAGGCATCGGAGTAATGTCGTTACTTTTAGTAATCCCTAACTGTAGAGGAAATCGACTCATTGACGCAGTCTGGAGTTGCAGAGAAGAAATCTTGGCGTTCAATGACTCATAAAGTCAAGTAATAGGTACCGGTCATTTAAATTTGTGTGTATATATATATATATATATATATATATATATATATATATATACCACAGAACATTTTTTGGCAAAATTCGTAATTAACAATTCGTAGTACTAACGGTAACCCATTAATATGAATCGAGGTACAATTTAATTAATTTAAATTCGGAAAAACAATAAAAATTGATTTTCCATGGAAGGTAGACCATTCGAAAGCAGAATAAATGTCCTGCTAAAAAGGTTTTCGGTTTAATTTTCGATAAGATGGTCACCGTTGGTGAAATCCCGATAGTGTTGGATTAGTTCAATTAAACGTGTTTATCGCTGTTTCTTCTGGGTTTTAAATTGGCATTGCCGTAAAATGAGTTTATAAACTTAACTGGTAAACGAAATTTCCTTTTCGTTTTTAGCACTTTCCTCCGAAGGAAAGTAGCTATTGAGGTTGGACTCATGACGGAATTTTTGAAAAATTTCTTCAAATCTTTATCTATCCTACCTAGTAGACACAGAAAATGACCCCCGTTAAAATTTATATATATATATATATATATATATATATATATATATATATATATATATATATATATATATATATATATATGCATATATATATATATATATATATATATATATATATATGTGTGTCTGTTAACACGATAGCGGCCAGAGTTTTTGTTTTTTCGTCACAAAACTTGGTATATAGCATTCAATTAGCAAACGATTGATCGAGTTCGTTAACCACCAAAGTCGGTCCATCAGAAGGGGGGGGGGGGTTACCCCGAACCCAAAACACTAATTTGACTATGTCAGCCGTAATATTTGTTATATTTCAACGAAACTTGGTATTCGTAGTGGTAATATAGAGAGAAAAGTGAGATATAAAAATGAACTACATCGGTTCATTAGAAGGGGGGGTTTACTCCAGACCCACAATACCAATTCGCCACTACCAGCCGTGATTTTTAGAATATTTCGACGAAACTCGGTATTCGTAGTGCTAATTCACAGGTAACTATGTGTTGTAGAAATAAACTAAATCGGTCTATTAGGAGGGGGGGGGGTTTACTCCGGACCCACAATACCAATTCGCCACTACCAGCCGTGATTTTTGGTATATTTCGACGAAACTCGGTATTCGTAGTAGTAATCTACAGGTAATTATGTGTTGTAAAAATAAACTAAATCGGTTCATTAGAAGGGGGGTTTACTCCGGACCCAAATTCCTAATATACTCATAGCGGTCGTAATTTCTGCTGTATTGTAACGAAACGCGGTATACGTCGTGGGTAACTCATGAGAAAGAAGTGTTGTAAAAATGAGCTGAATCGGTCAATCGGAAAGCGGGGGTTTAATTTGTAATATATTTCAATAGAAAAGCCCGCCAGACGTAGGTTCACAAAGCCGCCGCAAGGAGCGCTTTCTACCAGAGGGACTATATCCTGTTCCTGCGTTAGATCAAAATAAGATAATATGAGGTTTTTTGTATTTATTACGTAGTGTAGTAGGTACCATGTGTAAACATAACTCTGGAAGCAAATTAATAATTGATCAGTTACTCATTACAAAATTAAAAGAGAACTATTCACGTTTTTACTTTATTTATGTAGGATATTTTAAGCAAATTGTTCTGGAAAGCAGTCTACACTACCCAAATTCTGAGGAAAGTGCTTAGTTATGCAGCTCCTGCGTGACGGGCTTTTTCTATTGCTTCTTGCTAGAAAATCAAGAATCAGAGAGCACATTTCTTTAAATTGGAAATAATTTGGAACGAATGGGTCCATTACAACGCATTAGAACTATTTTTGCGGAAGAAAGTTACCTTTTCTTGAATATGTATAACATGTACTTTAATATTTTTACATTAAAATCAGTTAATAAATTTCAGTTTCCAGCATGAAGTTAGAGAGCAAAATATTTAGAGTTTCTATTCTAATGTTTTTACACCAGAATATTATGATATTAACGATGAAGCAGTTCCTGCGTATTGATTTTTTCTCGACAGTAGAGGCGTCCATAAAATGGGAATCAAAACGCACACTGAGTTATTAAAATATTATGCTTGTTCAATTTAAATTTTGTAGAACATCCTCGATTATTTGCAGATTAGCAATGGAAAATGTACATTAAATATAATCAAAAATGCAATATATGCCACAAAGAAGTTCCCATCCATATAAGTCGTTCTTATTCAGAAAAAAAAAATGTTCCATTTCTTATGACGTTACGTTCATGGTCTAAGCTCTGCCCATTTCAAATCCCAACTCTATCGGGACAAAGATGACCTTGTTTTGTTGTATGTTTGAAATGCTTGCTGCGTACTCTAGGATGAGAAAGGAAAGGTGCTTAAAGTATGTCGAATGAAACCAGCACTAATTTCCTTATCGGTATATTGTCCCCAAATGTTCAGATTAAAAAAAATAAAGATGTACTCACAGTAAAATCCCGGCGGGAGACAAGTCCCCCCTTTGAGGATTGTAGCCTTCAGAAGATCAGCGAAATGCATGCTTCTCAGCACTGGATTCGAGCACTACTAACCGCAAATATCTTGTGTGAGTGATTGCCACTCCCAATGATAAAACACGGATTGTCACTGATACGGCGTTGTATCGTCAGCTCTCCCACTACCACTCATGGATTTTTATCACTTATGATAAGATGACTGTACTCAGATCTGGAATATCTCTCTTGATGCGAGCTGGAGTCGTACTAATGGTCATTTTCGTCATGGTTTGTGCACAGAGATGCTGGACGTAGGCATTACTCGAAGAGTTTTAATTAATAGTAAGTAAAATATCGTTTTGTCAGATTATCATCGCTCGTGTTAGGATGAAAAATCCACACATACAATACAATATAAGGGGACCTGGGCCCTTCGCCCTTATTCACTGCGACCCCATTGGATCTATTGTGATTTGCGTCCCTGTCTTACTCCCTTTCCAACTTACAGCTCCTCACATCTCCAAGCATGTAACTTATATGATATGTCACATTTTGGAATATAGTTTTTTTTTTTTTCTTCTTAAATGGATTGATTTAAGTACCCAAATACTATCCACTCCCATGTGGAAGGCCATCCGAGCGGAGGTTTAGAGCAATAGGTGGAAAGTGAAAATATTTTCTTGAAGAAAAAAAGAGTACAAAGAAGGGGAGTACTACATTTTGTTGCTTTTCCTAGATCGTATATTCTCGGAGTTTTCACTCATATAATTTTTTTTTAATTCTTGTAGGAATGAAAGTCTCCTGGCATGGTTGCTAACATAATAATCATAGTATAACATTTAATAAACGTATAGTTCTTGTTTTAACATAATATATAGCATTTTTTAAAAGAATGTAATTATATTATTAAAATAAAATATTCTACAAGCGCCTCTAATAAATTAATGAGACAATAATATTTTACAACTTAATAATCATAAAAGTAAATATTGAATAACTAAGGAAAAATTATGCATGGTCTTATACTAAATTTTTGTAGACCTCATTTTCTGTGAAATTACGAATATGTTTGGTTTATTGTGGGGATTAATAGAAGAGTGAAAATTTGATACTTCCTCTTGTGGCATAATGAATATAAATCTGTGTCTGATTGTACAATAAGCTTCATAGTCTAATGATATTTCTATCATTATTTCCTTAGCTCTCGAATTTCTTCGACTCTATTTATTATAATTAGGAACTCATATATGGTATATCCCGCTCACAATCGTCACGGGACGCTCATACAAAACTAACTGAGGAAACTGTAGCCATGACGTGATACGTTATCACTATCTGAAAATCCTATAGGAAGTTATGCATAGGCGAACGTAATGAATAAAAGGGTCGGTGACGTTTTTTATAATTTTCTCTTGTAGGAAAACAGTCATTCGTGAATTATTTATTTATTATTACTTTAGACGGATTTTTTTTTTTTTTTTTTTTTTTTTAACATAAGATCGCTTTAAAATCCTGTCCACAAAAGATACTGAACTCGTTTAAGAAGTTCTAAGGAGGAATAAAGGGAGAGCCATATTTTTTTTTTTTTTTTTTTTTTTTTTTTTAATTTTAAAAATGAAAAAATGGATGTTTAGAATACTTCGGTTTCTCTGTTTCTGTTATTTGATTTTATTTAGTTGATTTTATATGGTTAGATATTGCTCATAAATAAATATAGCTGCGCACAAATTGAGAAAAACGAAGAAAAGTAAAACTTCTAAGGTGAAAACCTATCCGCTATAAATCATTTTAAAGATTAATTTCCAGATTTTATATTTTGTTTTTATACAAATAAATAAAGATACTCGAATGATTTATGGCAGGAAAGTGTTGATAACGGAATTACCATGGGTAGAAAACATCTTCAGGAAAAAAATTGTAATTAATTTACTCAAGAAAAGGCTAAAAAACTATATATTTTGTATGTATTAATTAATTCTATTTTGTCATACAACGATCACCTTATCTTAAACCTTTGCCAAAAAGAATATTTTATTTATAAGTTAGATAATTATTAGTTAGAATATAGGATTTAGAATCATAACACGGCTTCGATGATGAGACAATAATTACGAATGCGCTATCCTCTTAAAATGTTTAAAAAAAAAAAGTGGGTGTGACTAGTGTTCTCTTAACACCTTCCAGCACACTTTAAAGCTATACATTATGTAACCACAAATTCTCTGAAATGGGTCAAAATATCCTTGAATCTTGAAAGGTTTGATGACAATTTCGTCAATTAAATTTCCTAATCACAAAAATTCCTGAAACGTGCTTAAATAATATCTCAATGAGAATTACTTGTCTCTCTGAAGCCTTTTAATTTGACTTCCTCCAAAAAAAATAAAGTCGTTTGTATCTGCAGTGATTCGTGACTCGCTAAGGAAGATTGGTTTTATTTGTCTCTCCTTGAGGTCTAAAGAAAGAAGAAAGAAGTCAAAGGGATTAAAAGAAAGAAAATGTATATATAACCATCAGAAGATTGGATTACAGAATCGGTAGACGTAAAAGTATACAAATCACGACCAATGCGGTGGAAAAACGAGACTCGAAATGAATTATGCATCCACTGTTCATTGCAAAACAGAAGTGTATATTCTGAAGCCTGCATGAACTGACCTTACTCAAATTTCTGAGACTGCTTAAATATTCAACCTCATACAAAATGAAATCATACATCGGTAGAATAAAGTTATTAGTAATCGTCGTTTACTCCAAAATGAAATTATTAGTTAACATTTTGCCCAAACCGGCTCTAATTTTTGCTTCCTTGCAATGATACTCCTTATATTTCGTGCACAACTAATAATAATTTTTCCGGTATGGAAAAAAAAATTGTTCGTTAGGAATACGGTTTACTCCAAAACCTAATTATTAGTTAGCCCACATCCGCTATATTGTTTGCTTCCTTGTATCGAAGTTAAATAAAAATCGTTAACAATTAAGAAGAAACTTGTATTATTCTAATATGTTAAATCGGCCAATTAAAGGTTGGGGGTTACTTTTACCACAACACAAACTAATAAATAAAAATATGCATCTTGTGTCTGTAATTTTTGTTCTCATTCAACGAAATCAATTATACCAGCTAATGGAAAAGATGTATTCTGTAAAAATAGGAGTGGTGGGCGCAGTTACTTACCTAAAGAAATTAGTCTAAAATAAATTTCTTTAGGTAAGTAGCTGTGCCCACGACTTTGTCCGCGTTGAATAGTGACTTTGGGCAACATTTTGTTGATATCGTCCCTACCATGTCAAACTATCGAATATGCAAAATCTCGTTTTTCAGATTTGATACTTTGCTCTTGAATTGTGGACGATACGGCTTGTCGCAAATAGTCACAACTCTAACCCCTTTATAGAATAGCCTTTAATGCCTTAAATAAAGTATCGACTATCACCATTTTTCAATATATTACTTCGTCAATGGATAGAATATGTTCGTTCTCTAGTTTGCTCTGATTTGCATAGTTTGACATCGTAGGGACGATATATCTTTTGATTTATCTTGGATTATAAACACCGTCGTTTGGGAATTTAAAAAAATCTACTTTACAATAATGCTTGTCTATACACCATATACTTATAGCCATCGGAGAACAATGCATACAGGGGTAATACAGGACGTGATTCTTTACAATGGAATAACGTTTTTATTCATGAACCGATTGACAAGAAACAAACACTAAGTTAAGTGAAGCTTACCACAATATATTAGTGAAAACCGCATCTAAATCGGATAAGGCGTTTCTGAAATTATCTTGCACAAACCCACAGACAAAAAGTCTATCATTATTTTGGGTGCTATTGCGTTGATAAAGGACCCCAAAAATATGATTTCTCATTCATGTTCCATGTACAGACAGCGATCCGTTACATGTTTATTATATGTATAGATTATTCAGCAAGATGGTCATTACCAATGTGTAAGCAAGTGTTATATTTGTTGTAGAGGATAGCCTTACTGAGACTTGTTCTTAGTTCATGCATCTCTTCCGGTTAGGATTTTTTTTATTTTGTTCTACAATTATTTGTATTATATATTACTACATGAAGCCAATTGGTGAAGATGGGCGTCCCTTTGTTATCAGAATGTTTTCATTAGAGCAGCAACTAGTTTTAGAAGACTACTACTACTACTACAGCGGAGGAATGCTAGGGAGGCAGCAGCTGCCTTGGAGTAATTGCAGCAATCTCTACTAGAGAGAGATAGGTGAACGGGCGAAGGTCTAGGAGGCACTGGAAGGACAGCTGTTCCCCGCCAATTTTTCGGCGGGATTCAGCTCCAAGTTTGGCGGCAAGGTCGGCACGATTCTTCATCAGCCCGGGTTCATTTAGTATTTAAATCAGTCACTCTCTAGACAGGGCCTTCCTCTGCCTACTTGTAGCCTTCCGTATTCATAAAATTAATATTTTTAGAAAATTATTCCGACTAAATCAGATTCTTCCTGGCTCGCATATATATATATATATATATATATATATATATATATATATATATAGAGAGAGAGAGAGAGAGAGAGAGAGAGTTGTATTTATATTAGTGTTAATCAAAGATTAACAGATTTGGCGACAAGTGAATAATTTCAAAAAATAACCTAATAATAAGCCTTCTTTAATGAAGAGTTTGCTTTTTCTTTAGTGGCAGCCTGTTGACGGCCCGGCGTTAACAGCCCTAATGTTGATACGCCGTTAAACACACACACACACAAAAAATAGTTTTTGCTTTTTTTTTGCCTTTCCTATAAATTGTATAGCCATTATTAGTGTCAAACAGAATACATTTTTACTTATTATTAAAACTTATGTTAAAACCATTTGAACTTCAGACAAAAATATTTTAACATTTATGAAAAAGCCTACACTATCTAACATTTGTCTACTTGGCATAAAATATTGTATGCATAATATTATGTAAATCTTCAATTTGCCCTGCTTGATTAAATAAATTACCTTTTTCTTTGTCAGACTTTAGAGGTTTCGACATTTTATGGGTAACACTATGGAACATAAGGAAAATGAGATAACTCTCTTACATCATTCATTATCATCCATCCATTTTATAACCCTTCAGCAAATTATAATAATTCATAAAAAAGGTTTTAATGTCAATAAAATTATCGAAAAATATTTTCTATTGTTACACAATATTACGATATTGTTATTAGTAACTCGGTTAAAATTTATTTCGTAGTCGATGAGTAAAAGTTGTCATGGTAGTATTTTTATTCTTTAGATAATCTTCTGAGTTTTTAATCGAAGACTTTTTACAAGACATCCCCCTCCCCCCAAAAAAGTGTTCTGATTGGGTTGTGTGAAGTTTGAGAGTTTTAGGTGCGTTCATTTATTCTAGAGCAAATTGCTATAGCAAAATGAATTGACGAAAAACAACCATGGGCGTATATAGAAAATAATTTCGGGGGGGGGGGCTGGTACCATTTCCAGAGTATGGAATACTAACAATTTACAACTTTTAATAGCTTTAGGCATTTAAAACGCTATTACAATATAAATAAAATATTTTATATGAACTAAGTGATCTTATTTAATTTATTTTTAAGGCTTTTATGACACATTTTTAACATCAAATCAAAATTTCGGAGGGGCCTGCAGCCTCCTGAGCCCCCCCCCCTTATATACGCCCTTATGTGAGCAAAATAAGCTAGGGATTCATGAGCGGGAGCGGGGTTCGATCCCCACCGGCGCACACTGGGCAAAAATCCACTTTTAGGGCGACAAAATTATTTTTTTGTGTTTTTCAATATTTTTGAGGTCACTGAGATAGGGAAAAATATTTTAAAAAATCGTTGACCCATAGTTTTTAGTATATCCAACAAACAAATGTTTTAGACACACAAATTCTTTGACATAATAGATAAAAATTGGGAAAACATTTTGTAAGTCTATGGAACATTTAAGTAGTACCTTTTTGCATCTATTATTTACATAAACATAATACATATATTCATAAAAAATAATACATACGCTATAATTCGAAAGTAAATAACAAAAATAGACTAACAACTTGAAGAAAAAAGTAATTGTACTGACTTCAATCCATCAATCATCGTCTGATTCAATACTGCTACATCCTTCAGCATTTTCTTTTGACGAGTCAGTATCGTCTGCCTCATTTTCTAAAGACAGTTCTTGAAGTGGATCATGTGGTAAACTACACTTCTATAGGCTAATTACATATACATCGGTAACATGAAATTTAAGTAATCACGTATAGTTTCTGTTAAAAAAATTGAAAAGTAATTACAAGAACAAAACTGGAATAAACACTGGGAAAATGTTCCCTTTCTTAGAGTCCGATTAATATTCCCTTCCGCGCCCGTTCATGACCCAAGAAAGTAAATATTTAAATTTTACCTTAATCCTACTAATACTAGACAGTATTTAGTAAGTGATTTGTAAATTTTTTTTTTGAATTTTGTCGACCTAAAATGTGATTTTCGCCCACTGTGCGCCGCGGATTCTTCTATCTGACTGCCTAAACTAAATTTAAATTTGCATTAAAAGGGGGAAGAAGGGGGAGCTGAAAGTCTCAAGACAGTAAAGTAGAAGCTAAAGCCTTATCGAAAACAAATATTTGGAAGTGGAACTTTGTGGAACTTTTTTTAAAACCTTACTCAAACTTGAGTAATCAACAAAATATGAACAATCTAGTAATAATTTCATTAATATTTTTTTTTCTTCGATATGCCTTTCTGTTATTAGATATATATTATATATTTATAAAGAACATACCACTAGGTAATAAATCCATGGTGAAAAGAATTTTTAAAATTCGCACACAATTTTTAAAACACAACTTAAAAGGACCATAGTTGGAACAAGACTAAACCGAGGAAGTGGAAGAGACTAGCAATGGTTGCATTCCTTATTGTTTTAAACAGGTTTGGTTTAAAATAGATAAAAAAATTGTTCTGTTTTTAATGAATAGAAGACTTGAGCACATTTTGACATGTGAATTGACTTTCTACGACGACATCACATTTTCGACTTTTGCCGCCGTAAAACAGTCATTTTGCCCAGTGTGCGGCGCCAGAAATTTTCTCATCTCAGGGCTCGCTGAGAAAATTCCTGGTTGCACCCTGGATGTCGGCGCTAATAGCCACGATTTGTTGATGCGCCGTAAAAAAATAAAAAAAAAAAAAATAAAAAAAAATAAAAAAAAAAAAAAAATAAAAAAAAAAAAGCTAGGACAAGATGGTTTGTCGGCGTTCTGGTTGTCTGGGTCTCTGAGAACCAAGAAGGCAGGCTATCTTGTTTAGCGTGCTTTATCTTTGCCCAGAGGTTCGTCACGTACATTTCACCGCTCCCACAATGCTTCGACTATTGTCTCATACTTCTTCAGGTGCATACATATTGCTTGCCAACCAGTTTCCCATGAATGGTTTTAGTCTGAATGACATATGTCTTCATAAAACCAGGTTCGTTCTTCAAACGACTTCATAACAGGTATTCTTCAAGTGACTTCAGCAAGTACTTGATATGAGGCCTACAGATAATCCTGTTTTTGTTTGATTTTTTGTAGATGTACCCATTAAAGTTCTATGTTTTCCGCTCTTAAACCCTAGGGTTACTTCTGTAGATGGAGCACGTAAACTTCATAATTACTTTTTCATACGACATAAACAAGTCGTGTAGCATAATAAACCTTTCAATCTCAAAAATAGAAATGTACATTTTTTTATGCTTACACGCAACATCTATTGGCTATTTTTTTTTTTTTTTTTTTTTTTTTTTTTTTTTTTTTTTTTAAATTTAACTGTTTATTTGATATAAAAACAAAACATGATATATACATTGTGTACCTACAGACCACAAGGATAAATTTACAATTTAAAACAAATTAACTTTAATGTCAATGACAATAACTTTAATGCATGAAATGTATCTTCTTCATTTCCTTGCTCTATTACATTGTGAGAGTAAATATAAAATTCATTATTTGGAAGGAAAATAGTCAATAATAAGAAGTACTATTTATATATATACAATAGAATATACAGTTAGGGATTAATGAGTAAATGTTTATTATCTATTGGCTATCTGAATATCTTCCCAGGCAGCTTTTGAGTACGGGCTCGGGAAACTGTCAACAACCACCTGAGTGTAGTCTAGTTACTATGTCAAAGTGTTATTAGGTGTGAGCTTTTAAACGAATATATGCATGCACCTACAAAGGATGTACTTATTTCTTGAACTTCAATGACTAATATTAACGGGAGCCACTCGTCTGAATATCAATGTTGAATTAAGGATTGAGTCCGTTCTTGAACGAATTTAATACATTCATGGGAGAAGAATCCACGAATTATTGACATCTGGAGTGTTCTTCAATTCATGTATATGTTTTTAAATGATTGATAACGCTGCCAAAAATGTATATATTCTTTAGCAATTATAAGCCCACTTAAATATGAGAATCTTTGTGTAGACAACAGGAATAAGAAATTATAAAAATAAAAATTGCCCAATATCATGTAAACATTTTTTTTGTTACAGATAACATTATGAAGAAAAATTTATCAATTTTTTTTTTAAAAGTACTACCTTGTTGCTCGTATACACTTTTTATCAAAACATTTTCGGTATTTAATGTGTAAAGCAACCAAAAAAGTCCTGCCGACGACACAGGCTGGCAGTATGGTTTAAAGTGGTTTCTGGGATGTCCAAACACTTGTCCAAATAGGCACAAGGACAGACTCCACATTCAAGGAAGAGAGGCAAATAAACACACATATACACTTCTAATGAATCCCTTATGCAATGTCGCAGATCTAATTTCAACAGCAAATGTTTACCTTGTACTCATATGAATCGGAATGCACTGTTATAGAACAAAGCCATTGTTGTAAGTTGAACGGATAATTAATTTAGAAGTTACTTCTGAACATTATACAGAAAACTGGCTTCAGGCATTATTCCGGAATTTATCCTAAACATATTTAAAAAAAAAAACTCCGTATGAACATCATTTAAACGAACACTATGCGGTTTTCCACATAAATTCTTGAAGGTAAATCTTTTTTTCATCATTATTGGAAAAACCAACTTCAGACCACAAGCATGTCAATGTCATTTAAACACGACTTGACACCAGAAATTGTTATTCCTTAAATTTAATTACATTCAAACCATGGCTTCATTGAAATAGTTTTTAGAATATATATATATATATATATATATATATATATATATATATATATATATATATATACTTTTTCTTCCATTGTTGACCTTAAACTTCAATATACTTGTTTTTTGTAACCAATAGGTCATAAAAACACTCCTTTCACTTCCTGTATTTTATTATTTTCACCCTAACCGGTTTCGAGCTATTCTGCTCCTCCTCAAAGGGTATTTCCTAAAATTATTTGTACATTATACATGTATAATTTGATTGGAAGAATTACATTTTTACAACATTGTGTGTATACTTACATTCGATGGTCATTTCCCATCACGTACATTTATATAAAGTAATTTTAATATTGCATAGCAATATGCGTCTCAGGGTTATGAAACACTAGTATCCTAACCTTCCTCCCCGTAAACCTGTCTACAGTCCCCGTCATTTCTATTCTGCAATACAAGGGTCTGAAAGATTTTATTTAAGTATTTGATGTCCTTTTTTTTATTTACCACCTGTTCCTGTCTTTCTACAATATAAAGGTTTTCTTTAATCTTTCTTTTGAGGCTGTTTGGTTCTTTATCTAAAATTTTTGCTTCCTGAAAATTGAATGAGTGGGAATTTTCTGTGGCGTGTTCTGAGAGAGCCGTTTGACATTGTGAATGATCGTCTACACTTTTTGCATGCTGTGTGATACGCTTTTTGAGAATTTGTTCAGATTCTCCTATATATATTGCGCTACAGTCCCCACATTCTAGCAAATAGACGTTATATTTAGTCAAAAGTTTGTCCCTTTTTATTTTGATATTACTAAAATTATTTTCTATTTTAAATAGAAAATAATTTTAGTAATATCAAAATAAAAAGGGACAAACTTTTGACTAATTATAACGTCTATTTGCTAGAATGTGGGGACTGTAGCGCAAAATATATAGGAGAATCCGAACAAATTCTCAAAAAGCGTATCACACAGCATGCAAAAAGTGTAGACGATCATTCACAATGTCAAACGGCTCTCTCAGAACACGCCACAGAAAATTCCCACTCATTCAATTTTCAGGAAGCAAAAATTTTAGATAAAGAACCAAACAGCCTCAAAAGAAAGATTAAAGAAAACCTTTATATTGTAGAAAGACAGGAACAGGTGGTAAATAAAAAAAAGGACATCAAATACTTAAATAAAATCTTTCAGACCCTTGTATTGCAGAATAGAAATGACGGGGACTGTAGACAGGTTTACGGGGAGGAAGGTTAGGATACTAGTGTTTCATAACCCTGAGACGCATATTGCTATGCAATATTAAAATTACTTTATATAAATGTACGTGATGGGAAATGACCATCGAATGTAAGTATACACACAATGTTGTAAAAATGTAATTCTTCCAATCAAATTATACATGTATAATGTACAAATAATTTTAGGAAATACCCTTTGAGGAGGAGCAGAATAGCTCGAAACCGGTTAGGGTGAAAATAATAAAATACAGGAAGTGAAAGGAGTGTTTTTATGACATATTGGTTACAAAAAACAAGTATATATATATATATATATATATATATATATATATATATATATATATATTGTGATAGAGCTGATTTTTATATACAGACATTACAGACATTTACTTATTGTTTCTCTTTTACAAATTTTAATCTTTGAAAAAAATGACGTACCAGAACATATCCTTCCCAGATTCATTTTTACGATTTTAATGCTGTCCTTAATCCGAAACATTCTATCGAATAAAGGCAGAGGATTATAAGGGAATAGTGTATGTAGAAAATAAGGATATAAATTGTATGTCTTTTAAAGATGTTTGTTAAAATTCAGCATATAAATCAGGAGTTAACAAGCAAGTCCAAGTGATGAAAAAAAATCCGACAAGTAACAACTGCATATTAATTATTATTAATTAGCGCGTTTCCATTAAATGATTATCCAGAGATTTGTTTTGGAAAGGTTAATTCAGGAAATCCGTATATATTGACTTCAATGGGACAAATCCTGCACATCTGAAATTTCATGCATCCTGTCCTCCGTCTGAGATGATCAAAACGTAAGACTGAACGGTTTTTTTAGGACTTTTATTAGGATTTCGGACAGTCCCGTTTCATTTTTAAAAATTTCTCTACCGTTGGATTGACTTAATCTAAAGAGTGTCCAAGTAAAGCCCAAAAGCGCCCACATCTGTTAATATTTCAGATTCTTTTATTACGTCCTCTCTTCAAAACGCAAACAAAATTTCTATTTCTTGGGCTATATAAAAGTTGAACGTGTAACAAAAATTCCAACTAAAATGATTCTCCAAAACCAATTTTATTTTTTGGAGGATTTTAATGATATTAATTTGAAATGCATTTCATTCGATATTATACTTCTAGATAAACATAAATACTCTCAAAGCCAATTCACCCGAACCTATAAGGACTTCTTAGATCTCTTTCATCGAAAAAAAAAAACAGTTTTCCAGTGGACGGATTGCCCCGATTATGATGTTACGTTATTTTTGGTGCTCAGATAGAGACAGGGAGGCATTCACACACCAACACACATGCACATTTATATTACAAAAACTTTTTTGTCTGAAAACGAATAGTTGCGAATCGTCGACATTACTCGCCAGCACCTCTAAATGGCGTAATTATACCTTATTCGGGGAGTTTCTTTCCCTATACGGAAGGAGGAAATATGCTAAAACTTGGATTTGTTTATCAAATATTTTATATAACTTGGAAAGAGAAAGGCTTGTATATGTTATATCCATTAATGCCTAAAATCCTTCTGTATTTGGAATTGGTGAGAGTGGAATATTATAGCGCATAATTACGGATTGAATGGAATGCCTGAATCGGAAATTGCTGATGAAAGAGCGGGGACCACAGAGTTGCGGAAAGTTCTGGGAAGCGATTATCCTGAACTAGTTACTGTCGGGGTTATAGATCCGGATTCGTCTGGGATACACCGTCAGGTACAACCTCGAACCTTTCGGGGTACTGGTGACCAAGAATAGAGACCGGCGTGGGAAATTGAAGGAAGGCCATGAGTATGATGGAGGAAAGGGCGATCGGGTTGGGACAAATTTGTTTTCCTTGAACAATCTCCTGCCTGTAATTTTAGCTTTTAATTATTATAGAAATGGGGGGAGTGTTTTGTGCCTTTCCTCTTTGTAGCTTATGAAGAATTGGACTCCGATTGGAAAAGTCCAAAGGTGTAAAAGAAGTTCTCCAACTCCTATGGACTTTTCCATTGGCAAACAATAAAGGTCTAGTTCTCCTGAAGAACTAGACCTTTGTTATTTTATATATATATATATATATATATATATATATATATATATATATATATATATATATATATAGGTTTATATAAATTGATCTGAAGAATTCCTGTTATAGTCTAGAGGGGTAGAAACCGTTTCGTTGGTTAATCAACGTAAATAAAATTGTATACTATAAGGTATTAGGGGGAACTCGGGGCGGAACGGGGTAGCGGGGTAGAACGGGATAAGGCATTTTCCTGGGCGGGACTTTAACGGATATGTATTTAACTATGCCTACACACGGTAGAGAAGATGCGGTAGGCATTTTGATTAGTTCTGACTGACCGATTTGAATGAAGTGATGTTTGTTGTTTTCTGCCGAGTTTGTTGGAACTTTTTGCCAACTTAAATGCAAAGTAAGCTTCTAATCATTAATGCAACGCTAATGTGTGTTATCTTTCGTTGTAGTGCATGTCAGTAGCTAAAAGAGAC
The DNA here is from genome assembly GCA_946811695.1 of Gonocerus acuteangulatus. NCBI lineage: Eukaryota > Metazoa > Arthropoda > Insecta > Hemiptera > Coreidae > Gonocerus > Gonocerus acuteangulatus. The sequence continues at coordinate 39,069,805 of OX328127.1, read as the reverse complement.
ACTCGTTGTAAGTATAATTATGACAGTTTTTCATTTCAGCAATCGCTCATAACCTAAATCGTGCTCTCGGGGCGGAACGGGATAGTATCCCCTTCTGGCCCATTATTTTTTTGCGTGGATAGATTTGAGATAGTAACTTTTTTTCATTCCAGATGTTTCGAACGTACGTTAGGAAGACGGAGAGGCAAAAATGGGATGTTATTAAAATACTACTTTTACTATTAGATGCAATTAAAAAAAACACTAACCAATTAAAACGTTGGGTAAACAGTGATAAAACCCCGTTGAAAAGAATAAAACTAACAATTGTGAATTTTTAAGCACTTACATCGCCCCATCGAAAATTACATCTTTTCTGTAGGGACTTTAGTAAGTTTTGGAACGGTCACCTTCCATTTAACACGATTTTCCAACTGTTCGGCTCACAACTGGTGTACAAAGCGAAGACGTTGAGGAAGCGTTAGTTAGTAAATATTGCCAGGACGACAAGTAATATAGTGTATTTTCTGTGTTTATTTCAAAATGCATAAAAAATTATCATTTTAATTTTTTTTTAATTTAAGAAATTGTGAAAGAAACCCCCTAGTCCGTTTTGCCCCGTATGCGGGGCAGAACGAGAAATATGGTCACTTTTTTTAAAAATTTTAAAAAAGGTGTTTTTACTTAGAATTCACTACTAACCATTTTACATGTGTTTACTAACAATATAAATAAATGTTTTACGCCTTTATTATGGGTTTTGTTTGATTACCCTATTTCTTAAAAATCTATTAACAATACGCATCCCGTTCCGCCCCGAGTTCCCTTATAATGAGAACATAATAGTATATGAATGATATTTCTATTGTTCTTTTTTTGTACTTGTTGGTGGTTTATTCATATTCAATGGGAATGTTTAGTTTTAATTTATATTCGTTCAACTTTTATTGTGAGTTTCGTTGTTTTTTTTTTGTTTTGTTTTTTACTCTAGTAAGGATTCACTATGTTTTTTTCTCAAAAACAACAATAGAAAAGAAGCAGGAACTGTAAACCACAAGTTATCTTTAAGTACCGATTGTAAATTCTTGCGAAATGGATATTTCCTTGAGTGGAAATAGTAAATTATGCGAAAAGAATTATTGACAGAGTTTTTATAGTCTGTCTATTTATGCAAAGTACTCTCATTCAAATTTACTATAATTGTAGCGAATATTTATAGATTTTTTCCTCTCTATTGGATAAATAATTGTTTTAACCTCCCGTATCAATAGTATGTTTTAGTCGAACATTTTATTTTCAAATCTCTATTTTTTTTTTACAAGAATTAACTCTCTGAGATTGGATTTGAATCCAGAAGTTCTCGTTTTAAGCTTATATGCGTTACGAAGAACAATTTCTTTGTATTTCATGCACCAGCAAGACAAATTACAGAATAAGTAGGAATAATACTTAAAGTTAAATAGAAGAATTTACCAATTTGCCAAACGGGTTTTAAAAGTAGGCGTCTTGAAATTCATTACATCTTCACAACAAAATGATATTATTATTTAACACTTAAAACCCTTAGGTTTTTTTCTTCAAATTAGCATGCAATGTCATGTAATAAACGCATATTTAAAAAAGGTTTGACCGTAGTAAGAAACAGTAGCGTGAATAAGATATATTTTACTAATTTTAGGGGTTTTTTTTTTGTAACTTTCCATTTCAGAATATAACCTCTTTACTGTATATGGAAGAGTATAAAATAAAATAAAAATGTGAGCAAACGTAACTTAGAATCCAAAATGTTAATTTCATCATTCTTAAATTATTTTTCTATACGACAAAAAATTGCATATAAATATGTAAAAACTCATTGTTATAAGTATATATATTTATATATATATATATATATATATATATATATATACACATATACATATACATATATATTCCTAATATGAGAAACAAGTAGGCCCCTAAAGAGGAGGCACTAAAGCTAGAAAACATTTATGACAGATTTTATTTTCTAATTAAGCGATAAAGACAGAAAATGTAGTGCTACTTTTGTACAGATTCAAGTATTACACAGAATACTATATATATATATAAAGTAGGTGATGGTTCGAGACAACTTCAGGAAGGCTAAATTGGTTTGGCGATTTGCTCGCTGAAAAAGATCTAATCATTAAACCAGATGATATCCGGACTAATAACTCATAGAATGCAATGTAGTTACCAGAAAAGTAATTAATAAATGATAAACCCTCAACATTCTATAAATAAACAAATAAGATTGGGCTACCATCCCGCCGTTGGGAGGTGTGTGTGAAGCTGGCGTCTCATTTCGTGGAAACTCAAAATTTTTTGAGAGTTCTGGCTTTATTTTGAATAGTTCTAGAGTTCTTGATAAGTTAAATTAATAGTTCCGGCCTTTAAAGCAAAAAAAAATGGCATAACAAATGATTTGCCAAGTTCACACAGCAAATCATTTTGTTTTTCGACAATTTCCGTATCAACAATCGTCAGAATTCAAAAAATCATACATTTGTAAGAGTTCTGAGGACAGTTCTACATTTTAGAAGAAAAAAAAAACGATTAAAAAAGAAAAACATTTACAGAAATTATCCCGATATATACACGGTTTGAGATCTAAAGCCAATAAATAACTAGTTGTTTTGATTATTCTAAACGAGTTCTAATATAGTTAAAGTCATGTACAATGATTTTCCTACCAGCTCTGATACAAGGATTAATCGGAAGTATTTAAAAAAAATTATTATACTTGTAAAATATGTTCATATTTGTAAAAATAAAAAATTCACGCCGCTCGAAATTTGACAGTTCTGATTATTCCAAAAGAGTTCTGATATAGTTACAGACATGACTTATGATTTTCCCAAGAGTTCTGGTACAAGAAGTGATAAGAAGTATTTTTCAACAATTATTATACTTGAAAACTGCTGGTGGTAAATTTGAAATTGAAACCACGGCCTATAAAAAGGAGTTCTGATTATTCCAAAAGAGTTCTGATATAGATAAAGACATGACTTATGATTTTCCCAAGAGTTCTGGGACAAGAAATGATGAGAAGTATTTTTCAACAATTATTATACTTGAACACTGCTGGTGGTAAATTTGAAATTGCAACCACGGCCTATAAAAAGGAGTTCTCATTATTCCAAAAGAGTTCTGATATAGTTAAAGACATGACTTATGATTTTCTAAAGAGTTCTGGTACATGAAATGATGAGAAGTATTTTTCAACAATTATTATACTTAAACACAGATGGTGGTAAATTTGAAATTGCAACCTCGGTCTATAAAAAGGAGTTCTGATTATTCCAAAAGAGTTCTGATATAGTTAAAGACATGACTTATGATTTTCCAAAGAGTTCTGGTACAAGAAGTGATGAGAAGTATTTTTCAACAATTATTATACTTGAAAACTGCTGGTGGTAAATTTGAAATTGAAACCTCGGTCTATAAAAAGGAGTTCTGATTATTCCAAAAGAGTTCTGATATAGTTAAAGACATGACTTATGATTTTCCAAAGAGTTCTGGTACATGAAATGATGAGAAGTATTTTTCAATAGTTATTATACTTGAAAACTGCTGGTGGTAAATTTGAAATTGAAACCTCGGTCTATAAAAAGGAGTTCTGATTATTCCAAAAGAGTTCTGATATAGTTAAAGACATGACTTATGATTTTCCAAAGAGTTCTGGTACATGAAATGATGAGAAGTATTTTTCAATAGTTATTATACTTAAACACTGCTGGTGGTAAATTTGAAATTGCAACCTCGGTCTATAAAAAGGAGTTCTGATTATTCCAAAAGAGTTCTGATATAGTTAAAGACATGACTTATGATTTTCTAAAGAGTTCTGGTACAAGAAATGATGAGAAGTATTTTTCAACAATTATTATACTTGAACACTGCTGGTGGTAAATTTGAAATTGCAACCACGGCCTATAAAAAGGAGTTCTCATTATTCCAAAAGAGTTCTGATATAGTTAAAGACATGACTTATGATTTTCTAAAGAGTTCTGGTACAAGAAATGATGAGAAGTATTTTTCAACAATTATTTTACTGGAAACTGCATGTGGTAAATTTGAAATTGCAACCACGGCCTATAAGAAGGAGTTCTGATTATTCCAAAAGAGTTCTGATATAGTTAAAGACATGACTTATGATTTTCCCAAGAGTTCTGGTACATGAAATGATGAGAAGTATTTTTCAACAATTATTATACTTAAACACTGCTGGTGGTAAATTTGAAATTGCAAACTCGGTCTATAAAAAGGAGTTCTGATTATTCCAAAAGAGTTCTGATATAGTTAAAGACATGACTTATGATTTTCCAAAGAGTTCTGGGACAAGAAATGATGAGAAGTATTTTTCAACAATTATTATACTTGAACACTGCTGGTGGTATATTTGAAATTGCAACCACGGCCTATAAAAAGGAGTTCTGATTATTCCAAAAGAGTTCTGATATAGTTAAAGACATGACTTATGATTTTCCAAAGAGTTCTGGTACAAGAAATGATGAGAAGTATTTGTGAACAATTATTATACTGGAAAATTGCATGTGGTAAATTTAAAATTGCAACCACGGCCTATAAGAAGGAGTTCTGATTATTCCAAAAGAGTTCTGATATAGTTAAAGACATGACTTATGATTTTCCAAAGAGTTCTGGTACATGAAATGATGAGAAGTATTTTTCAATAGTTATTATACTTAAACACTGCTGGTGGTTAATTTGAAATTGCAACCTCGGTCTATAAAAAGGAGTTCTGATTATTCCAAAAGAGTTCTGATATAGTTAAAGACATGAATTATGATTTTCTAAAGAGTTCTGGTACAAGAAATGATGAGAAGTATTTTTCAATAGTTATTATACTTAAACACTGCTGGTGGTAAATTTGAAATTGCAACCTCGGTCTATAAAAAGGAGTTCTGATTATTCCAAAAGAGTTCTGATATAGTTAAAGACATGACTTATGATTTTCCAAAGAGTTCTGGGACAAGAAATGATGAGAAGTATTTTTCAACAATTATTATACTTGAACACTGCTGGTGGTATATTTGAAATTGCAACCACGGCCTATAAAAAGGAGTTCTGATTATTCCAAAAGAGTTCTGATATAGTTAAAGACATGACTTATGATTTTCCAAAGAGTTCTGGTACAAGAAATGATGAGAAGTATTTGTGAACAATTATTATACTGGAAAATTGCATGTGGTAAATTTAAAATTGCAACCACGGCCTATAAGAAGGAGTTCTGATTATTCCAAAAGAGTTCTGATATAGTTAAAGACATGACTTATGATTTTCCAAAGAGTTCTGGTACATGAAATGATGAGAAGTATTTTTCAATAGTTATTATACTTAAACACTGCTGGTGGTTAATTTGAAATTGCAACCTCGGTCTATAAAAAGGAGTTCTGATTATTCCAAAAGAGTTCTGATATAGTTAAAGACATGACTTATGATTTTCTAAAGAGTTCTGGTACAAGAAATGATGAGAAGTATTTTTCAATAGTTATTATACTTAAACACTGCTGGTGGTAAATTTGAAATTGCAACCTCGGTCTATAAAAAGGAGTTCTGATTATTCCAAAAGATTTCTGATATAGTTAAAGACATGACTTATGATTTTCTAAAGAGTTCTGTTACAAGAAATGATGAGAAGTATTTTTCAACAATTATTATACTTGAAAACTGCATGTGATAAATTTGAAATTGCAACCACGGCCTATAAAAAGGAGTTCTGATTATTCCAAAAGAGTTCTGATATAGTTAAAGACATGACTTATGATTTTCCCAAGAGTTATGGTACAAGAAATGATAAGAAGTATTTTTCAACAATTATTTTACTGGAAAACTGCATGTGGTAAATTTGAAATTGCAACCACGGCCTATAAGAAGGAGTTCTGATTATTCCAAAAGAGTTCTGATATAGTTAAAGACATGACTTATGATTTTCCCAAGAGTTCTGGTACAAGAAGTGATGAGAAGTATTTTTCAGCAATTATTATACTTGAAAACTGCATGTGATAAATTTGAAATTGCAACCACGGCCTATAAAAAGGAGTTCTGATAATTCCAAAAGAGTTCTGATATAGTTAAAGACATGACTTATGATTTTCCCAAGAGTTCTGATACAAGAACTTATCGGAAGTATTTTTAAACAATTATTATACTTAAAAATGCATGTGGTAAATTTAAAATTGCGACCACGTTCTATAAGAAGGAGTTCTGATTATTGTAAAAGTGTTCTGATATAGTAAAAGACATGGAAAATGATTTCCTGAAGAGTTCTGATCGGAAAAAGAATTAGAAGTATTTTTAAACAATTATTTTACTTCCAAAATGTATATTTCTGTGCATATACCTAATGTTAGAATATCTTATTATAAGTATGTCTAAATATCTTTTAGACTCTAAATAACTTTTAAATAATGTAATTTTTTTTAACTTATAAAATAAATGTTTTTCTAAAATGTACAACTTCCCTTGTATAGTGTTAATAATGAACAACTTAGGTTGATGAAGATTTAATAAATAAATTTTTCTCATTCTTAGCGTTACCCGGACCTAACGGCGTGGACGTGACGAGAATATAGTCCTTTTTTCTTTTTTTTTTCTTTTTTTTAAAATAACTTCAAGGAAGTTTGTTAATAATTAAAATAATTACGAAATATAAAGTACCGTATGGTCAAGAATCAGATACCTCTACAGTATCTGCCCCTCTGGGCCCTTGTGGCCTGTTACGGGACTGATTTATTTTTTTTTAATTTTATTTATATATATATATATATATATATATATATATATATATATATATTTATATATATATATATATATATATGCATTGTAGTATAATAATAGAAATTATATTATAGTATGGTGAGTTGAAATTTAAATAATCATTTGTAATGAGAATAACTTAAAATAATTAATGAAATTTAAACTATTATATAATACAATAATAACATATTGTGATTATTTATACATATATATATGTGTGTATATATATATGTACATATATATAGTATTGTATATAGTGTGGTAAGTTTTATTACTTATTTTATTTGAGAATATATTAAAACGTGTGGTGTGATTTGAAATTTTAAAGGTGATATTTCTTTTCTTTTTGGCTTTATATCGTCATACTCGTACCAGGCTATGTTTGTAAATAATAATGACGTGTAATGGCGTATACTATTAATATAATTTATTACGCCTCGAAGTATATATTTATTATTATTAAGGGTAACATGTTTTGCAACACTATTTAAATTGTAGGTTTTCTTTGTAAATCCGGAATTATTAATGTAATTATTATCCGTCAGAATACTTGTATCTATTATTATTTGTGGCCCTTATGTTTCTGTTATATCACATGTGTTTTTACATTTGACACATATGTGCTTGGAAATTGTTTCGTCTATAGCGTTTTGTACATATTCCAATCCTTTATCCAAAATTACGTTGACATTTATACTTAATAATATAAATTTAATATTTTTTGAATAGTCACACATTTTGCAGGTTTGGACTCTTTTTAGACTAGGCAAAGAAAGAAATGTATGTTCTGCTAAGTGGGCAGCGTTACACATTGCATCTAATGTGGTGAATGTCCTAGTATACCTCGTCGACTCGAATAGTGATGTACTATTTAGAGAAGAAGCTCTTTCTATATAATCGTTCCGTGTTATTTTACCGCGAGATATTATTCTTTCTGCCAATCGTAAAAAATGATCATCGGTACTTTGTGCGATACTTTTATATTCGGTGCTCATTCCTATCATATGCGCTGTTATGTGTAAAAGAGAATCGAAAGCGCACGTATTGTGAACCATAATAGTTTTTCCTTGTAATTTAACGGGTTCACATAAATTGCCGTTTTTGATTATAGGGATGAAAACTGAAACATTCGATTTGACACTATCCCATTCGGGACATTTGTCTAAATAAGTTTTTTTTTTAGTAGTGCTACATGATTTAGAACCTTTATTGGTCAACCCCATCCAGTTTTCCTCATAGTTTAGCGAATCTATAGCATCATTAGAAGAAGAATCCGATACATCATATATAACTGCCTTTACAGCATCCTGTGAATTTTGATTATTTCCATCTGAGCTACTTTTATATAAATCATGGATATTTTCTCGAATATTTTCACAATCGGATGTTGCATTAAAGTTATTACTGGAAATAGACAAATCCGAAGTGCATATGCTTATTTGTTCCTGCTTCGGAGATATTTTGTTTTCTTGTTCCAAAGTAGCAGAGGAAATATTTTCTGCAAAATCTAATCGTAATTTGCCATCGAGATAATTTAGATGGCTAATGACAAATTTGTCTACTCTCATCGGAAGACTACCTTTAAAAACTCTTGTTTTATATTCCGCAAAGATTGATTCTACCGAAGAAGATGTCGCAATTTCCATGCCATTGTTAAAATAAGGACGCATAAGACCGGTCCACAATGGTAAAATGTTTATTAAATCCTTTATTTTCTTTGCAGCTTCTGAATTATAAAAAGCATTGACAACATTACCATTTTGCGATTTTAACGCAATATTATGAGCTTTATAATATATGTCATTACTCCAATTTTGCCAAGAAGATGGAATTTCTTCGGAATCATAATCGCCTAATGATAATTCATCTTCATTAATATTGCTTGGTTCAGGAAAATTCTCATATTTTATGCAATTATTAAGAGATTGCAAGCATGTCTCGGCTGGTACCGGAGTTTGGTCATCCATGTATCCGATGTCTTCACTTAAAGCTACTACGATTAAAGAAAATAAAAAAGTTTGTAACACGTTTAAAGATTGCATCTTGTATGCTTGTGATATGCATCTAAGATAAAATTGCCGTACTTTCTTTGGCGAATTCCGCAAACATTCCCAATTGCTCACCATTCTAATAATGTGGCTAACATCTAATCTTAGATACGAAGCAGGCATCACTGTTTTTATTTTTTGTACAGAAATATTGTAACAACATTGTAAATAATGTTTTAAATCGGCACAGTCTGCAAATGCACGTGCTAGAGCCACTAACAATGCGCGACTATAATCTGTCACCATTACAGAAGGAACCGTAGCACCGGCTCTACGAATTTCTAGAAGGAAATAAGTCAAGAGTGCTGCGTCGTGTTTGGTAGACAACATTTGAAATACCGGAACGGCTCGTTTATCTTTTTGAGCAATCATGCATTGATAAAGAAATATATGAGAAGATTGATTTCCGTCAGGTAATATTAATTTCTTTGCGACACTGCCTGTAGCATCCATAGTAGAATAGGCATCTTTACTACGACTCATTATTTTCTGCATAATTATCTGCTCCTTAGACCAGTATATAACGTAGAAAGGATCCAAACCTATTCCATGTATCGATCCGGATAGTATTGTGTATTTAAATTTTAGTAAATTAAGTACTGCATCATTGCTATTAATATCCAAACGATTATCAATTTCATGCTGTTTGGCTTTGCGCAGGACGGACGACGAATATAAAATAGGAGGATTTTTATCGCCAAAATCCATTATTTCTTTTGCTTTTTCATTACGCCAAACTGACGCATGCTTTTTCGTATCTACTAAAAAGCCAGAAATTTTCTTACGAAGAGAGCCTTTTAATTGTCTTTTCTTTCTATGAATAATTTGACTATTAAAGCCTGTTAAGAAGCAATCAAATATTCCATCCTGTTTATCGTACGTTTTTTTTTAGCATTTTACCATGTAATGTTGCTTTGCATTCTTTACATGTGCCGTAAAATCGCACAAAACATTGAGCATTATGCCTTGGGAATACTGTTGCATTCTTGAATGTGAAAGCACATGGTATTTTCGTTTGTTCCCATATCTTTAAAGCAAAAACATTAGTCCATTCTCCTGGCTTTAACTTCATGTATCGACGAGTGGTATATTGTTTTACTACCGGATTTATGTCGTCCCAATTTTTTTCGGAAATAATTAACCGAAAATTTATATTACTCAATTGTTTATTTCTCGATGAACTTTCCAAAATACTCATTTCATACTCGGCGGATTCATCTTGGACGGTATTTTCGATATTGTTCTGTAAATTAAATGTTTTTAACAGAGCACTGTAACTCGTCTATCTGTATTCAGTATGGTATATATATGTTTCGGACTTAAATGAGATTTTAACTCCTCCATTTTCTCACTGATTTTTAAGTAAATTGAGTGTGATGGTGGAAAACATTTTCCATTTGCATCTAAACTTCTATATTCTGGATCTATTAATATTTCCATTAACTTTTCCTGGTTGTACATTTTAAAAAGAATATAATTGTATTATTATTTTTTTAAAGTAGAAGAATTAAAAAAAAAAGGAAGTAGAAAATCAGTATATAGAGAAAATATACAAAGAGCTACAGCAAATATCTGTGTGTGAATGAACCTCTGCAAATATCTCTCTGCGATTATAGATCTCACAACTGACTGAAAGAAGGTAGTCTGTGATTCCCAGTAGTCGGAGTAAGGAAATGCCACCCCCTCTACCATCCCCTCTGTCAAGCACTCAAGGTCAGTCTGGTGTCTTGCTTCGATTTGTTTCTAAAACTTTCCTCCGACGAAAAGTAGCTATTGAGCAGCACTCATGTCAGATTTTATTAAAAAAGGTCAATACATTTTTATCGATTCTACCAGGTAGACACTGAAAATGACCCTCGTTAAAATCTATTTCCTTTCTCGCTATATATATATATATATGTGTGTGTGTGTGTGTGTGTGTGTGTCGTCTGTGTGTGTGTGTTTGTGTCTCCCTTAATATGATACTAGCCAGAGTTTTTTAGTTCCGCCACGAAACATAACATACAGCGTTCTCTTAGCAAACGATTGAACAAATTCGTTAGCCTTATACAACCGGGGAGGGGGGAGTCAAACACTAATTTGACAATACCAGCCCTGGTTTTTGTTGCAATGCATCAAAGGTCTGTATTCGTTGTAAAATCTAAAAAGAAAAATACAGGGTAAAAATTAAAGAAATCGTTTTATTAGGGGGGGGGGAGGGGCAGGGACGTTACTCAGACCAAAACAACCAAAAATAATTTGACATGTCTTTAACTATATCAGAACTCTTTTGGAATAATCAGAACTCCTTCTTATAGGCCGTGGTTTCAATTTTAAATTTACCACATGCAGTTTCCAGTATAATAATTGTTCAAAAATACTTCTCATCATTTCATGTACCAGAACTCTTGGGAAAATCATAAGTCATGTCTTTAACTATATCAGAACACTTTTGGAATAATCAGAACTCCTTCTTATAGGCCGTGGTTGCAATTTCAAATTTACCACATGCAGTGTTTAAGTATAATAACTATTGAAAAATACTTCTCATCATTTCATGTACCAGAACTCTTTGGAAAATCATAAGTCATGTCTTTAACTATATCAGAACTCTTTTGGAATAATCAGAACTCCTTTTTATAGACCGAGGTTGCAATTTCAAATTTACCACCAGCAGTGTTCAAGTATAATAATTGTTGAAAAATACTTCTCATCATTTCTTGTCCCAGAACTCTTTGGAAAATCATAAGTCATGTCTTTACCTATATCAGAACTCTTTTGGAATAATCAGAACTCCTTTTTATAGGCCGTGGTTGCAATTTCAAATTTATCACATGCAGTTTTCAAGTATAATAATTGTTGAAAAATACTTCTCATCATTTCTTGTACCAGAACTCTTGGGAAAATCATAAGTCATGTCTTTAACTATATCAGAACTCTTTTGGAATAATCAGAACTCCTTTTTATAGGCCGTGGTTTCAATTTCAAATTTACCACCAGCAGTTTTCAAGTATAATAATTGTTGAAAAATACTTTTCATCACTTCATGTACCAGAACTCTTTGGAAAATCATAAGTCATGTCTTTAACTATATCAGAACTCTTTTGGAATAATCAGAACTCCTTTTTATAGACCGAGGTTGCAATTTCAAATTTACCACCAGCAGTGTTTAAGTATAATAATTGTTGAAAAATACTTCTCATCATTTCATGTACCAGAACTCTTGGGAAAATCATAAGTCATGTCTTTATCTATATCAGAACTATTTTGGAATAATCAGAACTCCTTCTTATAGGCCGTGGTTGCAATTTCAAATTTACCACATGCAGTTTTCCAGTAAAATAATGGTTGAAAAATACTTCTCATCATTTCTTGTACCAGAACTCTTTAGAAAATCATAAGTCATGTCTTTAACTATATCAGAACTCTTTTGGAATAATGAGAACTCCTTTTTATAGGCCGTGGTTGCAATTTCAAATTTACCACATGTAGTTTTCCAGTAAAATAATTGTTGAAAAATACTTCTCATCATTTCTTGTACCAGAACTCTTGAGAAAATCATAAGTCATGTCTTTAACTATATCAGAACTCTTTTGGAATAATGAGAACTCCTTTTTATAGGCCGTGGTTGCAATTTCAAATTTACCACCAGCAGTGTTCAGGTATAATAAGTGTTGAAAAATACTTCTCATCATTTCTTGTACCCGAACTCTTTAGAAAATCATAAGTCATGTCTTTAACTATATCAGAACTCTTTTGGAATAATCAGAACTCCTTTTTATAGGCCGTGGTTTCAATTTCAAATTTACCACCAGCAGTTTTCAAGTATAATAATTGTTGAAAAATACTTCTCATCACTTCATGTACCAGAACTCTTTGGAAAATCATAAGTCATGTCTTTAACTATATCAGAACTCTTTTGGAATAATCAGAACTCCTTTTTATAGGCCGTGGTTGCAATTTCAAATTTATCACATGCAGTTTTCAAGTATAATAATTGTTGAAAAATACTTCTCATCATTTCTTGTACCCGAACTCTTTAGAAAATCATAAGTCATGTCTTTAACTATATCAGAACTCTTTTGGAATAATCAGAACTCCTTTTTATAGGCCGTGGTTTCAATTTCAAATTTACCACCAGCAGTTTTCAAGTATAATAATTGTTGAAAAATACTTCTCATCATTTCATGTACCAGAACTCTTGGGAAAATCATAAGTCATGTCTTTAACTATATCAGAACTCTTTTGGAATAATCAGAACTCCTTCTTATAGGCCGTGGTTGCAATTTCAAATTTACCACATGCAATTTTCCAGTATAATAATGGTTGAAAAATACTTCTCATCATTTCTTGTACCAGAACTCTTTAGAAAATCATAAGTCATGTCTTTAACTATATCAGAACTCTTTTGGAATAATGAGAACTCCTTTTTATAGGCCGTGGTTGCAATTTCAAATTTACCACATGTAGTTTTCCAGTAAAATAATTGTTGAAAAATACTTCTCATCATTTCTTGTACCAGAACTCTTTAGAAAATCATAAGTCATGTCTTTAACTATATCAGAACTCTTTTGGAATAATGAGAACTCCTTTTTATAGGCCGTGGTTGCAATTTTAAATTTACCACCAGCAGTGTTCAGGTATAATAAGTGTTGAAAAATACTTCTCATCATTTCTCGTCCCAGAACTCTTTGGAAAATCATAAGTCATGTCTTTAACTATATCAGAACTCTTTTGGAATAATCAGAACTCCTTTTTATAGGCCGTGGTTTCAATTTCAAATTTACCACCAGCAGTTTTCAAGTATAATAATTGTTGAAAAATACTTCTCATCACTTCATGTACCAGAACTCTTTGGAAAATCATAAGTCATGTCTTTAACTATATCAGAACTCTTTTGGAATAATCAGAACTCCTTTTTATAGACCGAGGTTGCAATTTCAAATTTACCACCAGCAGTGTTTAAGTATAATAATTGTTGAAAAATACTTCTCATCATTTCATGTACCAGAACTCTTGGGAAAATCATAAGTCATGTCTTTATCTATATCAGAACTCTTTTGGAATAATCAGAACTCCTTCTTATAGGCCGTGGTTGCAATTTCAAATTTACCACATGCAGTTTTCCAGTAAAATAATTGTTGAAAAATACTTCTCATCATTTCATGTACCAGAACTCTTTGGAAAATCATAAGTCATGTCTTTAACTATATCAGAACTCTTTTGGAATAATGAGAACTCCTTTTTATAGGCCGTGGTTGCAATTTCAAATTTACCACATGTAGTTTTCCAGTAAAATAATTGTTGAAAAATACTTCTCACCATTTCTTGTACCAGAACTCTTTAGAAAATCATAAGTCATGTCTTTAACTATATCAGAACTCTTTTGGAATAATGAGAACTCCTTTTTATAGGCCGTGGTTGCAATTTTAAATTTACCACCAGCAGTGTTCAGGTATAATAAGTGTTGAAAAATACTTCTCATCATTTCTCGTCCCAGAACTCTTTGGAAAATCATAAGTCATGTCTTTAACTATATCAGAACTCTTTTGGAATAATCAGAACTCCTTTTTATAGGCCGTGGTTTCAATTTCAAATTTACCACCAGCAGTTTTCAAGTATAATAATTGTTGAAAAATACTTCTCATCACTTCATGTACCAGAACTCTTTGGAAAATCATAAGTCATGTCTTTAACTATATCAGAACTCTTTTGGAATAATCAGAACTCCTTTTTATAGACCGAGGTTGCAATTTCAAATTTACCACCAGCAGTGTTTAAGTATAATAATTGTTGAAAAATACTTCTCATCATTTCATGTACCAGAACTCTTGGGAAAATCATAAGTCATGTCTTTATCTATATCAGAACTCTTTTGGAATAATCAGAACTCCTTCTTATAGGCCGTGGTTGCAATTTCAAATTTACCACATGCAGTTTTCCAGTAAAATAATTGTTGAAAAATACTTCTCATCATTTCATGTACCAGAACTCTTTGGAAAATCATAAGTCATGTCTTTAACTATATCAGAACTCTTTTGGAATAATCAGAACTCCTTTTTATAGACCGAGTTTGCAATTTCAAATTTACCACAAGCAGTGTTTAAGTATAATAATTGTTGAAAAATACTTCTCATCATTTCTTGTACCAGAACTCTTGGGAAAATCATAAGTCATGTCTTTAGTTATATCAGAACTCTTTTGGAATAATCAGAACTCCTTTTTATAGGCCGTGGTTGCAATTTCAAATTTACCACCAGCAGTGTTCAGGTATAATAAGTGTTGAAAAATACTTCTCATCATTTCTTGTACCCGAACTCTTTAGAAAATCATAAGTCATGTCTTTAACTATATCAGAACTCTTTTGGAATAATCAGAACTCCTTTTTATAGGCCGTGGTTTCAATTTCAAATTTACCACCAGCAGTTTTCAAGTATAATAATTGTTGAAAAATACTTCTCATCACTTCATGTACCAGAACTCTTTGGAAAATCATAAGTCATGTCTTTAACTATATCAGAACTCTTTTGGAATAATCAGAACTCCTTTTTATAGGCCGTGGTTGCAATTTCAAATTTATCACATGCAGTTTTCAAGTATAATAATTGTTGAAAAATACTTCTCATCATTTCTTGTACCCGAACTCTTTAGAAAATCATAAGTCATGTCTTTAACTATATCAGAACTCTTTTGGAATAATCAGAACTCCTTTTTATAGGCCGTGGTTTCAATTTCAAATTTACCACCAGCAGTTTTCAAGTATAATAATTGTTGAAAAATACTTCTCATCATTTCATGTACCAGAACTCTTGGGAAAATCATAAGTCATGTCTTTAACTATATCAGAACTCTTTTGGAATAATCAGAACTCCTTCTTATAGGCCGTGGTTGCAATTTCAAATTTACCACCAGCAGTGTTTAAGTATAATAATTGTTGAAAAATACTTCTCATCATTTCATGTACCAGAACTCTTGGGAAAATCATAAGTCATGTCTTTATCTATATCAGAACTCTTTTGGAATAATCAGAACTCCTTCTTATAGGCCGTGGTTGCAATTTCAAATTTACCACATGCAGTTTTCCAGTAAAATAATTGTTGAAAAATACTTCTCATCATTTCATGTACCAGAACTCTTTGGAAAATCATAAGTCATGTCTTTAACTATATCAGAACTCTTTTGGAATAATGAGAACTCCTTTTTATAGGCCGTGGTTGCAATTTCAAATTTACCACATGTAGTTTTCCAGTAAAATAATTGTTGAAAAATACTTCTCACCATTTCTTGTACCAGAACTCTTTAGAAAATCATAAGTCATGTCTTTAACTATATCAGAACTCTTTTGGAATAATGAGAACTCCTTTTTATAGGCCGTGGTTGCAATTTTAAATTTACCACCAGCAGTGTTCAGGTATAATAAGTGTTGAAAAATACTTCTCATCATTTCTCGTCCCAGAACTCTTTGGAAAATCATAAGTCATGTCTTTAACTATATCAGAACTCTTTTGGAATAATCAGAACTCCTTTTTATAGGCCGTGGTTTCAATTTCAAATTTACCACCAGCAGTTTTCAAGTATAATAATTGTTGAAAAATACTTCTCATCACTTCATGTACCAGAACTCTTTGGAAAATCATAAGTCATGTCTTTAACTATATCAGAACTCTTTTGGAATAATCAGAACTCCTTTTTATAGACCGAGGTTGCAATTTCAAATTTACCACCAGCAGTGTTTAAGTATAATAATTGTTGAAAAATACTTCTCATCATTTCATGTACCAGAACTCTTGGGAAAATCATAAGTCATGTCTTTATCTATATCAGAACTCTTTTGGAATAATCAGAACTCCTTCTTATAGGCCGTGGTTGCAATTTCAAATTTACCACATGCAGTTTTCCAGTAAAATAATTGTTGAAAAATACTTCTCATCATTTCATGTACCAGAACTCTTTGGAAAATCATAAGTCATGTCTTTAACTATATCAGAACTCTTTTGGAATAATCAGAACTCCTTTTTATAGACCGAGTTTGCAATTTCAAATTTACCACAAGCAGTGTTTAAGTATAATAATTGTTGAAAAATACTTCTCATCATTTCTTGTACCAGAACTCTTGGGAAAATCATAAGTCATGTCTTTAGTTATATCAGAACTCTTTTGGAATAATCAGAACTCCTTTTTATAGGCCGTGGTTGCAATTTCAAATTTACCACCAGCAGTGTTCAGGTATAATAAGTGTTGAAAAATACTTCTCATCATTTCTTGTACCCGAACTCTTTAGAAAATCATAAGTCATGTCTTTAACTATATCAGAACTCTTTTGGAATAATCAGAACTCCTTTTTATAGGCCGTGGTTTCAATTTCAAATTTACCACCAGCAGTTTTCAAGTATAATAATTGTTGAAAAATACTTCTCATCACTTCATGTACCAGAACTCTTTGGAAAATCATAAGTCATGTCTTTAACTATATCAGAACTCTTTTGGAATAATCAGAACTCCTTTTTATAGGCCGTGGTTGCAATTTCAAATTTATCACATGCAGTTTTCAAGTATAATAATTGTTGAAAAATACTTCTCATCATTTCTTGTACCCGAACTCTTTAGAAAATCATAAGTCATGTCTTTAACTATATCAGAACTCTTTTGGAATAATCAGAACTCCTTTTTATAGGCCGTGGTTTCAATTTCAAATTTACCACCAGCAGTTTTCAAGTATAATAATTGTTGAAAAATACTTCTCATCATTTCATGTACCAGAACTCTTGGGAAAATCATAAGTCATGTCTTTAACTATATCAGAACTCTTTTGGAATAATCAGAACTCCTTCTTATAGGCCGTGGTTGCAATTTCAAATTTACCACATGCAATTTTCCAGTATAATAATGGTTGAAAAATACTTCTCATCATTTCTTGTACCAGAACTCTTTAGAAAATCATAAGTCATGTCTTTAACTATATCAGAACTCTTTTGGAATAATGAGAACTCCTTTTTATAGGCCGTGGTTGCAATTTCAAATTTACCACATGTAGTTTTCCAGTAAAATAATTGTTGAAAAATACTTCTCATCATTTCTTGTACCAGAACTCTTTAGAAAATCATAAGTCATGTCTTTAACTATATCAGAACTCTTTTGGAATAATGAGAACTCCTTTTTATAGGCCGTGGTTGCAATTTTAAATTTACCACCAGCAGTGTTCAGGTATAATAAGTGTTGAAAAATACTTCTCATCATTTCTTGTCCCAGAACTCTTTGGAAAATCATAAGTCATGTCTTTAACTATATCAGAACTCTTTTGGAATAATCAGAACTCCTTTTTATAGGCCGTGGTTTCAATTTCAAATTTACCACCAGCAGTTTTCAAGTATAATAATTGTTGAAAAATACTTCTCATCACTTCATGTACCAGAACTCTTTGGAAAATCATAAGTCATGTCTTTAACTATATCAGAACTCTTTTGGAATAATCAGAACTCCTTTTTATAGACCGAGTTTGCAATTTTAAATTTACCACAAGCAGTGTTTAAGTATAATAATTGTTGAAAAATACTTCTCATCATTTCTTGTACCAGAACTCTTGGGAAAATCATAAGTCATGTCTTTAGTTATATCAGAACTCTTTTGGAATAATCAGAACTCCTTTTTGTAGGCCGTGGTTTCAATTTCAAATTTACCACCAGCAGTTTTCAAGTATAATAATTGTTGAAAAATACTTCTCATCACTTCTTGTACCAGAACTCTTTGGAAAATCATAAGTCATGTCTTTAACTATATCAGAACTCTTTTGGAATAATCAGAACTCCTTTTTATAGACCGAGGTTGCAATTTCAAATTTACCACCAGCAGTGTTTAAGTATAATAATTGTTGAAAAATACTTCTCATCATTTCTTGTACCAGAACTCTTTGGAAAATCATAAGTCATGTCTTTAACTATATCAGAACTCTTTTGGAATAATCAGAACTCCTTTTTATAGACCGAGGTTGCAATTTCAAATTTATCACATGCAGTTTTCAAGTATAATAATTGTTGAAAAGTAATTCTCATCATTTCTTTTACCAGAACTCTTTGGAAAATCATAAGTCATGTCTTTAACTATATCAGAACTCTTTTGGAATAAACAGAACTCCTTTTTATAGGCCTTGGTTGCAATTTCAAATTTACCACCAGCAGTGTTCAAGTATAATAATTGTTGAAAAATACTTCTCATCATTTCTTGTACCCGAACTCTTTAGAAAATCATAAGTCATGTCTTTAACTATATCAGAACTCTTTTGGAATAATCAGAACTCCTTTTTATAGGCCGTGGTTTCAATTTCAAATTTACCACCAGCAGTTTTCAAGTATAATAATTGTTGAAAAATACTTCTCATCACTTCATGTACCAGAACTCTTTGGAAAATCATAAGTCATGTCTTTAACTATATCAGAACTCTTTTGGAATAATCAGAACTCCTTTTTATAGACCGAGGTTGCAATTTCAAATTTACCACCAGCAGTGTTTAAGTATAATAATTGTTGAAAAATACTTCTCATCATTTCATGTACCAGAACTCTTGGGAAAATCATAAGTCATGTCTTTAACTATATCAGAACTCTTTTGGAATAATCAGAACTCCTTCTTATAGGCCGTGGTTGCAATTTCAAATTTACCACATGCAGTTTTCCAGTAAAATAATGGTTGAAAAATACTTCTCATCATTTCTTGTACCAGAACTCTTTAGAAAATCATAAGTCATGTCTTTAACTATATCAGAACTCTTTTGGAATAATGAGAACTCCTTTTTATAGGCCGTGGTTGCAATTTCAAATTTACCACATGTAGTTTTCCAGTAAAATAATTGTTGAAAAATACTTCTCATCATTTCTTGTACCAGAACTCTTTAGAAAATCATGAGTCATGTCTTTAACTATATCAGAACTCTTTTGGAATAATGAGAACTCCTTTTTATAGGCCGTGGTTGCAATTTCAAATTTACCACCAGCAGTGTTCAGGTATAATAAGTGTTGAAAAATACTTCTCATCATTTCTTGTCCCAGAACTCTTTGGAAAATCATAAGTCATGTCTTTAACTATATCAGAACTCTTTTGGAATAATCAGAACTCCTTTTTATAGGCCGTGGTTTCAATTTCAAATTTACCACCAGCAGTTTTCAAGTATAATAATTGTTGAAAAATACTTCTCATCACTTCATGTACCAGAACTCTTTGGAAAATCATAAGTCATGTCTTTAACTATATCAGAACTCTTTTGGAATAATCAGAACTCCTTTTTATAGACCGAGGTTGCAATTTCAAATTTACCACCAGCAGTGTTTAAGTATAATAATTGTTGAAAAATACTTCTCATCATTTCATGTACCAGAACTCTTGGGAAAATCATAAGTCATGTCTTTATCTATATCAGAACTCTTTTGGAATAATCAGAACTCCTTCTTATAGGCCGTGGTTGCAATTTCAAATTTACCACGTGCAGTTTTCCAGTAAAATAATTGTTGAAAAATACTTCTCATCATTTCATGTACCAGAACTCTTTGGAAAATCATAAGTCATGTCTTTAACTATATCAGAACTCTTTTGGAATAATCAGAACTCCTTTTTATAGACCGAGTTTGCAATTTCAAATTTACCACAAGCAGTGTTTAAGTATAATAATTGTTGAAAAATACTTCTCATCATTTCTTGTACCAGAACTCTTGGGAAAATCATAAGTCATGTCTTTAGTTATATCAGAACTCTTTTGGAATAATCAGAACTCCTTTTTGTAGGCCGTGGTTTCAATTTCAAATTTACCACCAGCAGTTTTCAAGTATAATAATTGTTGAAAAATACTTCTCATCACTTCTTGTACCAGAACTCTTTGGAAAATCATAAGTCATGTCTTTAACTATATCAGAACTCTTTTGGAATAATCAGAACTCCTTTTTATAGACCGAGGTTGCAATTTCAAATTTACCACCAGCAGTGTTTAAGTATAATAATTGTTGAAAAATACTTCTCATCATTTCATGTACCAGAACTCTTTAGAAAATCATAAGTCATGTCTTTACCTATATCAGAACTCTTTTGGAATAATCAGAACTCCTTTTTATAGGCCGTGGTTGCAATTTCAAATTTATCACATGCAGTTTTCAAGTATAATAATTGTTGAAAAATACTTCTCATCATTTCTTGTACCAGAACTCTTGGGAAAATCATAAGTCATGTCTTTAACTATATCAGAACTCTTTTGGAATAATCAGAACTCCTTTTTATAGGCCGTGGTTTCAATTTCAAATTTACCACCAGCAGTTTTCAAGTATAATAATTGTTGAAAAATACTTCTTATCACTTCTTGTACCAGAACTCTTGGGAAAATCATAAGTCATGTCTCTTACTATATCAGAACTCTTTTGGAATAATCAGAACTCCTTCTTATAGGCCGTGGTTGCAATTTTAAATTTACCACATGCAATTTTCCAGTATAATAATTGTTCAAAAATACTTCTCATCATTTCTTGTACCAGAACTCTTTGGAAAATCATAAGTCATGTCTTTAACTATATCAGAACTCTTTTGGAATAATCAGAACTCCTTTTTATAGGCCGTGGTTGCAATTTCAAATTTATCACATGCAGTTTTCAAGTATAATAATTGTTGAAAAGTAATTCTCATCATTTCTTTTACCAGAACTCTTTGGAAAATCATAAGTCATGTCTTTAACTATATCAGAACTCTTTTGGAATAAACAGAACTCCTTTTTATAGGCCGTGGTTGCAATTTCAAATTTACCACCAGCAGTGTTCAAGTATAATAATTGTTGAAAAATACTTCTCATCATTTCATGTACCAGAACTCTTGGGAAAATCATAAGTCATGTCTTTATCTATATCAGAACTCTTTTGGAATAATCAGAACTCCTTCTTATAGGCCGTGGTTGCAATTTCAAATTTACCACATGCAGTTTTCCAGTAAAATAATTGTTGAAAAATACTTCTCATCATTTCATGTACCAGAACTCTTTGGAAAATCATAAGTCATGTCTTTAACTATATCAGAACTCTTTTGGAATAATGAGAACTCCTTTTTATAGGCCGTGGTTGCAATTTCAAATTTACCACATGTAGTTTTCCAGTAAAATAATTGTTGAAAAATACTTCTCATCATTTCTTGTACCAGAACTCTTTAGAAAATCATAAGTCATGTCTTTAACTATATCAGAACTCTTTTGGAATAATGAGAACTCCTTTTTATAGGCCGTGGTTGCAATTTTAAATTTACCACCAGCAGTGTTCAGGTATAATAAGTGTTGAAAAATACTTCTCATCATTTCTCGTCCCAGAACTCTTTGGAAAATCATAAGTCATGTCTTTAACTATATCAGAACTCTTTTGGAATAATCAGAACTCCTTTTTATAGGCCGTGGTTTCAATTTCAAATTTACCACCAGCAGTTTTCAAGTATAATAATTGTTGAAAAATACTTCTCATCACTTCATGTACCAGAACTCTTTGGAAAATCATAAGTCATGTCTTTAACTATATCAGAACTCTTTTGGAATAATCAGAACTCCTTTTTATAGACCGAGGTTGCAATTTCAAATTTACCACCAGCAGTGTTTAAGTATAATAATTGTTGAAAAATACTTCTCATCATTTCATGTACCAGAACTCTTGGGAAAATCATAAGTCATGTCTTTATCTATATCAGAACTCTTTTGGAATAATCAGAACTCCTTCTTATAGGCCGTGGTTGCAATTTCAAATTTACCACATGCAGTTTTCCAGTAAAATAATTGTTGAAAAATACTTCTCATCATTTCATGTACCAGAACTCTTTGGAAAATCATAAGTCATGTCTTTAACTATATCAGAACTCTTTTGGAATAATCAGAACTCCTTTTTATAGACCGAGTTTGCAATTTCAAATTTACCACAAGCAGTGTTTAAGTATAATAATTGTTGAAAAATACTTCTCATCATTTCTTGTACCAGAACTCTTGGGAAAATCATAAGTCATGTCTTTAGTTATATCAGAACTCTTTTGGAATAATCAGAACTCCTTTTTATAGGCCGTGGTTGCAATTTCAAATTTACCACCAGCAGTGTTCAGGTATAATAAGTGTTGAAAAATACTTCTCATCATTTCTTGTACCCGAACTCTTTAGAAAATCATAAGTCATGTCTTTAACTATATCAGAACTCTTTTGGAATAATCAGAACTCCTTTTTATAGGCCGTGGTTTCAATTTCAAATTTACCACCAGCAGTTTTCAAGTATAATAATTGTTAAAAAATACTTCACATCACTTCATGTACCAGAACTCTTTGGAAAATCATAAGTCATGTCTTTAACTATATCAGAACTCTTTTGGAATAATCAGAACTCCTTTTTATAGGCCGTGGTTGCAATTTCAAATTTATCACATGCAGTTTTCAAGTATAATAATTGTTGAAAAATACTTCTCATCATTTCTTGTACCCGAACTCTTTAGAAAATCATAAGTCATGTCTTTAACTATATCAGAACTCTTTTGGAATAATCAGAACTCCTTTTTATAGGCCGTGGTTTCAATTTCAAATTTACCACCAGCAGTTTTCAAGTATAATAATTGTTGAAAAATACTTCTCATCATTTCATGTACCAGAACTCTTGGGAAAATCATAAGTCATGTCTTTAACTATATCAGAACTCTTTTGGAATAATCAGAACTCCTTCTTATAGGCCGTGGTTGCAATTTCAAATTTACCACATGCAATTTTCCAGTATAATAATGGTTGAAAAATACTTCTCATCATTTCTTGTACCAGAACTCTTTAGAAAATCATAAGTCATGTCTTTAACTATATCAGAACTCTTTTGGAATAATGAGAACTCCTTTTTATAGGCCGTGGTTGCAATTTCAAATTTACCACATGTAGTTTTCCAGTAAAATAATTGTTGAAAAATACTTCTCATCATTTCTTGTACCAGAACTCTTTAGAAAATCATAAGTCATGTCTTTAACTATATCAGAACTCTTTTGGAATAATGAGAACTCCTTTTTATAGGCCGTGGTTGCAATTTTAAATTTACCACCAGCAGTGTTCAGGTATAATAAGTGTTGAAAAATACTTCTCATCATTTCTTGTCCCAGAACTCTTTGGAAAATCATAAGTCATGTCTTTAACTATATCAGAACTCTTTTGGAATAATCAGAACTCCTTTTTATAGGCCGTGGTTTCAATTTCAAATTTACCACCAGCAGTTTTCAAGTATAATAATTGTTGAAAAATACTTCTCATCACTTCATGTACCAGAACTCTTTGGAAAATCATAAGTCATGTCTTTAACTATATCAGAACTCTTTTGGAATAATCAGAACTCCTTTTTATAGACCGAGTTTGCAATTTTAAATTTACCACAAGCAGTGTTTAAGTATAATAATTGTTGAAAAATACTTCTCATCATTTCTTGTACCAGAACTCTTGGGAAAATCATAAGTCATGTCTTTAGTTATATCAGAACTCTTTTGGAATAATCAGAACTCCTTTTTGTAGGCCGTGGTTTCAATTTCAAATTTACCACCAGCAGTTTTCAAGTATAATAATTGTTGAAAAATACTTCTCATCACTTCTTGTACCAGAACTCTTTGGAAAATCATAAGTCATGTCTTTAACTATATCAGAACTCTTTTGGAATAATCAGAACTCCTTTTTATAGACCGAGGTTGCAATTTCAAATTTACCACCAGCAGTGTTTAAGTATAATAATTGTTGAAAAATACTTCTCATCATTCCATGTACCAGAACTCTTTAGAAAATCATAAGTCATGTCTTTACCTATATCAGAACTCTTTTGGAATAATCAGAACTCCTTTTTATAGGCCGTGGTTGCAATTTCAAATTTATCACATGCAGTTTTCAAGTATAATAATTGTTGAAAAATACTTCTCATCATTTCTTGTACCAGAACTCTTGGGAAAATCATAAGTCATGTCTTGAACTATATCAGAACTCTTTTGGAATAATCAGAACTCCTTTTTATAGGCCGTGGTTTCAATTTCAAATTTACCACCAGCAGTTTTCAAGTATAATAATTGTTGAAAAATACTTCTTATCACTTCATGTACCAGAACTCTTGGGAAAATCATAAGTCATGTCTGTTACTATATCAGAACTCTTTTGGAATAATCAGAACTCCTTCTTATAGGCCGTGGTTGCAATTTTAAATTTACCACATGCAATTTTCCAGTATAATAATTGTTCAAAAATACTTCTCATCATTTCTTGTACCAGAACTCTTTGGAAAATCATAAGTCATGTCTTTAACTATATCAGAACTCTTTTGGAATAATCAGAACTCCTTTTTATAGGCCGTGGTTGCAATTTCAAATTTATCACATGCAGTTTTCAAGTATAATAATTGTTGAAAAGTAATTCTCATCATTTCTTTTACCAGAACTCTTTGGAAAATCATAAGTCATGTCTTTAACTATATCAGAACTCTTTTGGAATAAACAGAACTCCTTTTTATAGGCCGTGGTTGCAATTTCAAATTTACCACCAGCAGTGTTCAAGTATAATAATTGTTGAAAAATACTTCTCATCATTTCTTGTACCCGAACTCTTTAGAAAATCATAAGTCATGTCTTTAACTATATCAGAACTCTTTTGGAATAATCAGAACTCCTTTTTATAGGCCGTGGTTTCAATTTCAAATTTACCACCAGCAGTTTTCAAGTATAATAATTGTTGAAAAATACTTCTCATCACTTCATGTACCAGAACTCTTTGGAAAATCATAAGTCATGTCTTTAACTATATCAGAACTCTTTTGGAATAATCAGAACTCCTTTTTATAGACCGAGGTTGCAATTTCAAATTTACCACCAGCAGTGTTTAAGTATAATAATTGTTGAAAAATACTTCTCATCATTTCATGTACCAGAACTCTTGGGAAAATCATAAGTCATGTCTTTAACTATATCAGAACTCTTTTGGAATAATCAGAACTCCTTCTTATAGGCCGTGGTTGCAATTTCAAATTTACCACATGCAGTTTTCCAGTAAAATAATGGTTGAAAAATACTTCTCATCATTTCTTGTACCAGAACTCTTTAGAAAATCATAAGTCATGTCTTTAACTATATCAGAACTCTTTTGGAATAATGAGAACTCCTTTTTATAGGCCGTGGTTGCAATTTCAAATTTACCACATGTAGTTTTCCAGTAAAATAATTGTTGAAAAATACTTCTCATCATTTCTTGTACCAGAACTCTTTAGAAAATCATGAGTCATGTCTTTAACTATATCAGAACTCTTTTGGAATAATGAGAACTCCTTTTTATAGGCCGTGGTTGCAATTTCAAATTTACCACCAGCAGTGTTCAGGTATAATAAGTGTTGAAAAATACTTCTCATCATTTCTTGTCCCAGAACTCTTTGGAAAATCATAAGTCATGTCTTTAACTATATCAGAACTCTTTTGGAATAATCAGAACTCCTTTTTATAGGCCGTGTTTTCAATTTCAAATTTACCACCAGCAGTTTTCAAGTATAATAATTGTTGAAAAATACTTCTCATCACTTCATGTACCAGAACTCTTTGGAAAATCATAAGTCATGTCTTTAACTATATCAGAACTCTTTTGGAATAATCAGAACTCCTTTTTATAGACCGAGGTTGCAATTTCAAATTTACCACCAGCAGTGTTTAAGTATAATAATTGTTGAAAAATACTTCTCATCATTTCATGTACCAGAACTCTTGGGAAAATCATAAGTCATGTCTTTATCTATATCAGAACTCTTTTGGAATAATCAGAACTCCTTCTTATAGGCCGTGGTTGCAATTTCAAATTTACCACGTGCAGTTTTCCAGTAAAATAATTGTTGAAAAATACTTCTCATCATTTCATGTACCAGAACTCTTTGGAAAATCATAAGTCATGTCTTTAACTATATCAGAACTCTTTTGGAATAATCAGAACTCCTTTTTATAGACCGAGTTTGCAATTTCAAATTTACCACAAGCAGTGTTTAAGTATAATAATTGTTGAAAAATACTTCTCATCATTTCTTGTACCAGAACTCTTGGGAAAATCATAAGTCATGTCTTTAGTTATATCAGAACTCTTTTGGAATAATCAGAACTCCTTTTTGTAGGCCGTGGTTTCAATTTCAAATTTACCACCAGCAGTTTTCAAGTATAATAATTGTTGAAAAATACTTCTCATCACTTCTTGTACCAGAACTCTTTGGAAAATCATAAGTCATGTCTTTAACTATATCAGAACTCTTTTGGAATAATCAGAACTCCTTTTTATAGACCGAGGTTGCAATTTCAAATTTACCACCAGCAGTGTTTAAGTATAATAATTGTTGAAAAATACTTCTCATCATTTCATGTACCAGAACTCTTTAGAAAATCATAAGTCATGTCTTTACCTATATCAGAACTCTTTTGGAATAATCAGAACTCCTTTTTATAGGCCGTGGTTGCAATTTCAAATTTATCACATGCAGTTTTCAAGTATAATAATTGTTGAAAAATACTTCTCATCATTTCTTGTACCAGAACTCTTGGGAAAATCATAAGTCATGTCTTTAACTATATCAGAACTCTTTTGGAATAATCAGAACTCC
This sequence comes from Gonocerus acuteangulatus, assembly GCA_946811695.1. Lineage (NCBI taxonomy): Eukaryota > Metazoa > Arthropoda > Insecta > Hemiptera > Coreidae > Gonocerus > Gonocerus acuteangulatus. Next base: position 39,042,393 of record OX328127.1, on the reverse strand, counting down.
TTTTTATAGGCCGTGGTTTCAATTTCAAATTTACCACCAGCAGTTTTCAAGTATAATAATTGTTGAAAAATACTTCTTATCACTTCTTGTACCAGAACTCTTGGGAAAATCATAAGTCATGTCTCTTACTATATCAGAACGCTTTTGGAATAATCAGAACTCCTTCTTATAGGCCGTGGTTGCAATTTTAAATTTACCACATGCAATTTTCCAGTATAATAATTGTTCAAAAATACTTCTCATCATTTCTTGTACCAGAACTCTTTGGAAAATCATAAGTCATGTCTTTAACTATATCAGAACTCTTTTGGAATAATCAGAACTCCTTTTTATAGGCCGTGGTTGCAATTTCAAATTTATCACATGCAGTTTTCAAGTATAATAATTGTTGAAAAGTAATTCTCATCATTTCTTTTACCAGAACTCTTTGGAAAATCATAAGTCATGTCTTTAACTATATCAGAACTCTTTTGGAATAAACAGAACTCCTTTTTATAGGCCGTGGTTGCAATTTCAAATTTACCACCAGCAGTGTTCAAGTATAATAATTGTTGAAAAATACTTATCATCATTTCTTGTCCCAGAACTCTTTGGAAAATCATAAGTCATGTCTTTACCTATATCAGAACTCTTTTGGAATAATCAGAACTCCTTTTTATAGGCCGTGGTTGCAATTTCAAATTTATCACATGCAGTTTTCAAGTATAGTAATTGTTGAAAAGTAATTCTCATCATTTCTTTTACCAGAACTCTTTGGAAAATCATAAGTCATGTCTTTAACTATATCAGAACTCTTTTGGAATAAACAGAACTCCTTTTTATAGGCCGTGGTTGCAATTTCAAATTTACCACCAGCAGTGTTCAAGTATAATAATTGTTGAAAAATACTTATCATCATTTCTTGTCCCAGAACTCTTTGGAAAATCATAAGTCATGTCTTTACCTATATCAGAACTCTTTTGGAATAATCAGAACTCCTTTTTATAGGCCGTGGTTGCAATTTCAAATTTATCACATGCAGTTTTCAAGTATAATAATTGTTGAAAAATACTTCTCATCATTTCTTGTACCAGAACTCTTGGGAAAATCATAAGTCATGTCTTTAACTATATCAGAACTCTTTTGGAATAATCAGAACTCCTTTTTATAGGCCGTGGTTTCAATTTCAAATTTACCACCAGCAGTTTTCAAGTATAATAATTGTTGAAAAATACTTCTTATCACTTCTTGTACCAGAACTCTTGGGAAAATCATAAGTCATGTCTGTTACTATATCAGAACTCTTTTGGAATAATCAGAACTCCTACTTATAGGCCGTGGTTGCAATTTGAAATTTACCACATACAATTTTCCAGTATAATAATTGTTCAAAAATACTTCTCATCATTTCTTGTACCAGAACTCTTTGGAAAATCATAAGTCATGTCTTTAACTATATCAGAACTCTTTTGGAATAATCAGAACTCCTTTTTATAGGCCGTGGTTGCAATTTCAAATTTTTCACATGCAGTTTTCAAGTATAATAATTGTTGAAAAGTACTTCTCATCATTTCTTTTACCAGAACTCTTGGGAAAATCATAAGTCATGTCTTTAACTATATCAGAACTCTTTTGGAATAATCAGAACTGTCAAATTTCGAGCGGCGTTGAATTTTTTATTTTTACAAATATGAACATATTTTACAAGTATAATAATTTTTTTTAAATACTTCCGATTAATCCTTGTATCAGAGCTGGTCGGAAAATCATTGTACATGACTTTAACTATATTAGAACTCGTTTAGAATAATCAAAACAACTAGTTATTGATTGGCTTTAGATCTCAAACCGTGTATATATCGGGATAATTTCTGTAAATGTTTTTCTTTTTTAATCGTTTTTTTTTCTTCTAAAATGTAGAACTATCCTCAGAACTCTTACAAATGTATGATTTTTTGAATTCTGACGATTGTTGATACGGAAATTGTCGAAAAACAAAATGATTTGCTGTGTGAACTTGGCAAATCATTTGTTATGCCATTTTTTTTTGCTTTAAAGGCCGGCACTATTAATTTAACTTATCAAGAACTCTAGAACTATTCAAAATAAAGCCAGAACTCTAAAAAAATTTTGAGTTTCCACGAAATGAGACGCCAGCTTCACACACACCGTTGGGAGCCCTTGGGTACAGTATGATTTATTAGTGACTATTTTGTGCTGCAATTTCAGCCACTTTTAATTTTATTTTGGATTCCGTTGTAGTAATTTAATTTATATTCATTTAAATATTATTTAAAAAAAATGTTACTATATATCATTTAATTTTTCTTGTTTTTTTTTTTTTTTTGCAAGTGGATTGCCAGGCGGGGAGAATTGCTACATTTTATGCCTTATAAATATTTTCGTTTATTTAGATGACATTGATAAGATTTTAATATTAATATAATAAAAAAACAAAATTTTCATATAACTTACGGGTGCACCTCTTCAAGTCATTTTATTCGTTTGAACTCACCTATAAAATAAAACAAGATATGTATTACACCTAATGTCAATGAATTTATAAATTTCATAAATATTATTATCAGCATACATTAACGTACATTGTATCCTAAAACCAACAAGAGTTAGGGAATACGATCTTTGATTGAATATAATTCCATATAATGTTGAACAAGCATAGGAACGCTGAGTATCCGCTTCTGAAGATGCGCTCAACTAGCAAACGTTAAACATATTGAAAGGAATGTGTTTCTAATAATGATTTTTGATTTAGACATTACATGATGGAAAAACAAGGTTAATTTAAAACATTTGTTTTCCGTGTTATAGCGATTTCGAAGTCAGATATAGGGTTTTTAATCAGTGCTCTGATACTGTTAAGAGCATTGGAGTTTAAGGTTCCTACACAATTTTTGTTGGTCATACATGACGTCTCCTTAAAAAAATGTTGTAAGGATTTCTGACTTCAAGGTACTTATCGACGGGAAGATTATTGGTAACCCTTTGGGGAAACGAATTTTTCCTGAACATTGTAAATGTCTAGTTTCCTTATCTACGCTTTAGCTTAGTAAATTTTCCCATTTCTTGAAATATGTTTGAAAGCATTACCATTCTCACCTACAGCTCAACAACCTTTATTATATACTAATAATAATATCTCTGAAACGCATTTTCAGATTTCTTCCCAGCGTTGTTCGATATGAACACGGCGGCATCTATCTTTCACATCGTGATAGAATGAAAATTCGTCTGATTAATATTTAAAAATGAAAATTGTTAAGTGACCTTTCTAGTAACCAAATACAATTACACCTAATTCGGATATTCTTAAAAATTCAAATGTACATAAATATTTTTTTATGTATAATACATGTAATATCTTAATCATTATTCTACTTCTACTGCGATAAAGTGTTAAAGCTTATGTTTTTATATAAATTGAACGGTTAAATAAAACAAACACAAAAAAGCACGACGAAATCAAGACGAAAATCACATTTTGTTGCATTGTTGTCATTTTCCATAAAACATAAAAAATATGTTATAAATATATATCCTGTAATATATCCCAGTATGGAGGTTACTAAATTTTAGACATGTAAATTAATAACAATTGGGTATTTTATATTTCATAAAGATTTTTATGGATCAGCAATGTCATAAACCAGCACCTTGTAAATAATAAAAATTTAAATAAGAAAAATAAGCTAATATATTTTTAAAATGATACACTAGTTGACTGCATAAATATTTGTTACATTACTGTGGACCCCATTAAAATCCCATCCCGTATGTTGATTATATATTTACGTGTTTTGAATAAGCATTGAACGTGGGCATTCTTCGCGTGGAAAAACACGTCTAACGTCCTACGTTGACATTAAAAGCACAGCCTTGACCAGGAAATCAAATTTAATTAGAAAAAAAAATAGGATTCCTCTAAGGCTTTAGAGCCATTACGGTCAAATCATCCAATCAAATTACCTAATAGCCGTTTTACAAATGGCAGCTAGTTTGTCAGGATTCAATCCCGCATCAGCTCTCTCCTAGTAGACGGATGAATACTGCCAATTTAAAGCTTACAATCAATTTTCGCTGATGATGAAGACATTTGTCATTTAGATAAATAGATAGCTATCTGAAGATTTCAGAGGAAGGAAGGTTTGTATGTAAATTTGTATATTATAGTTATATTATGTACCTAATGCTCAATTTAGGTTGGATTAGGTTTTCTTCGTGGCTTGAGGGAAAAAATAATTTAAAATTCCACTATTGGTTCAAAAATTTGTCTTATTATTAAACGTCTCTTAGGCGATGCGTTAATTGAAGCTTATATGCCCACAATATGTATTTAAGAGGAGCTCTTTTATTCAATGTTGACCATTGTCAATTCTTGGAGAATATTTTCCATTTTTCACTTCAGTATTCCAATCAGTGCCACAATATTTAATAGCCTAAAGATCCCTTCAGAATGTTTAATTATCTATCCTCTTACCCCTTTTTAGCTAATTTCCCCCCCCCCCCCCCAGCCCCATATATATATATATACATATATATATATATATATATATATATATATATATATATATATTCGTTCTCTAGATACCCGAAAAATGGCCCGGTTTTGATAAAATTTGGTACAAAAGTACTTAACCTGATTTGGAAGGCCAAGTTCGATAACCTGCTAAGATGAAGCAGTTCTTGCATGTCAGATTTTTTTGTAAACAGGAAAGTTCATAGTTTATCTCTAGTTGGAGAAATTTAATTTGAAGGAAATTGCACATTAACATTTCCTCTATGGCTTATTACTACGTTTCAAAACTTTGCAAGATCCAATGTATACACCATTCTATTTAATTTCTGTATTGCTCAAGGACGTGGTTGGGTTATGCGCTCTTATTAACGGAAAACAGCACGAAACGTGTTGGGCTGGCCACGTTTCGAATAAAGGAGCGTTGAAGAGAAATACCCGTTAATTTAGTTCCCCCAATGACCAGAGTTATTAGCAATGATTTAGAAAATGTAAACAAATGCAAAAAAAAAATGTTCTTCACTCACTTCTTCAATTCTATTATTGTTTAAAACAAAAATAGCTGAAATAGTAAGTGTAAATTGTAGTTAGGTTAGGAATAAAACATGTGATGTTTTGGATTTTCCTCTCTTTCTTAAAAATATGGAAAACCGTTCCAAATTGTGGTGGAAGATGGTAATTCCAAGTCTAAATAAATTTTTCAGATAAAAGTATTGTATGAAATTTCCGATAGACCGAACAGCCGAAACAAATGTATCTTAAAATTACAAATGTATTTTTTTCGTTCCATTCAAAAAGTTAATAATTTTCCCACGTTTATAAAATTAGTGTCAATAAAAATGAGCATGAAAAATGTAAAGGAGTTTTTTTTATTATTTATTTTTACTACCCATTTCTTTAAGACTAAGCAGATTTCGAAAAACAGATGGGAAAGTATGGGTCATGTCCGCAGTCCATCGACAACCGCTTTCCGCTTATAACACACACTGTTTGATATTCCGTTTCAGATGCCATTACAAACTTTTAACCTTAAAATGTGAATATAAGTATAAGTTAAGTTTTAAAAAAATAATAAAACTTTTCGGAGGATAATAATAATAGTTTCTATTCTAAGCTTTTCGAATCACGCCAAGAATAACCATTTTACGGAACACACAAAGATGAAGCAGTTCTTGAAAAATGTTGCGCTAATCCCGTGATAACGTGCATATATATATATGTGTTGTTTTTTAAGCTACTTCGCTGGGAATTAAATGTGTTGTTCATTCGGCATCTGTCTCCAGCGGTCTTGCTCCTCCTGTCCTCGCAATATTTCGCCGGATTCCTCTCCGGCTTCTTCTGGCAGTCACTCATCCTTGCTGGTTGGTAAGGGAATGAGTTCGTCAGCGGTTGGGGCCTTTAAGAAGGACCCAAACTGGAGGTAAATGAAAGTCAGCAGAGGCAAGGATTCCTGTTAGAGTAATACAAAGAGCAGGTTTTATGTTTTTTTTTTCTTATTAGAAATATTATTGAATGATCAGCTGTCCTAGGCTATGAGCACTGCTTCGTTAACAAACATCTTTATATTACGAAGACAAGGGGTAGTTGGGCTTAGGCTAGGAGAAAAAAACGTCAGACCTTCAGGAAGAAATGTGTATTGGACGTTTCGGCTGCAGTTTGGCAGCCTTCTTCAGCTAAAAAATATATACAACATATAAGTAAAAAAAAACAGTCAGAAATGAGCGTAGTTTATACATCATGACAATAAACTTTGAACCAATCTTATTTTTAAACAATGAACATTCGTTAGATAGGTAATTACTATAGATAATGTGATTTTCGGTAAAAAAACAATTAACAAAGGTGTGCAACTAAACAACATGTAGAAAGAAATAAGCCAACAGTAAAAAAATAACATTATTAAAATTTTATATTATGGGAAAAAACAATATATTCTATATGAGAATACAATTTATAATACTGTAATTATAAATTGGTGGTTAATTATGGTAATATCGGAATAATATTTTAAAAACTGTTAGAGAACTGTGGAAAGTGACCAATAGATTTCTTAAGTTCAAATAGGATTATTTTAATTTCGATAGGACCGTCACAGTTGGAGAAACTAGTGTACGATGGTTGGTCGGAAATGTTAGTTTCATTTAATTGATAGTGAAATATTATGAGTTTCTATTCTAATATTTACAAATTACACCAGTCATGCACTGAGTTAACTTAGTTCCTGCGAATTAACGTTTTTACCATATAACCTTATGTTAATTTGAAGTGTTGTTCAGATATTTAGAGAGATGGGCCTACATATCATTACAGGTGTTAATGGCGATAGTCACCATGGTGTCGAAACTCTAGTAATACTCGTATTATAAAAAATGTGTTTTGTGGTGTAATTTTTTGTTGTCGTTTTATCGTTATCTTGTTTTACATCTTAATGAGTAGTATTCAAGAGTTTTGTTTGGTTTTGGGTGCTTTTCAATTTTAGCGCCCCCTCCCGCCTTATGTAAAGGCGGAACCCCGCTTCTTATGTAAAGTTCTTAAAATACTTGATACAATATCTCCTTGTACTGATTCTGGCTTCAAAAAGCAGGAGCAAAGCCCCCTGAAATCGACCCCACATATTACAGCGCAGAGGTAAACAAAGCCCCAGCAAGGCCTCTTCTTCCAGAGAAGGACTTATGGTGTAAATGCAACCCTGAACCCCGGGGTTCGCTTCGATTCCGAGATAAACACCCAGAAAGCCGCATATATTTGCATTGATGATGCAGAAAGTAGATTCATTCTTGCATCAGTAAGACTATTATAGATCCGCCCCGATGAGGGAATATCTTTGTCTTGACCCTTGCATCACCTTCGCCGACTACTGTATCATCATCAGGATTAGATATACAGTGAAAAGGTTTCGCCGCAGAAAAGTGATGAATATTCATCGATGAGTAATTAGTCAGGCCAGAAAGTCAGTAAAACATATTTACAAACTCCTCGAGTTTAAAAAATATTTATATCGTAAATTCACTCGTTAGCTAATAGGTTTATTTTATTTATTTATATGTTAGCACCAACTTATAAATAATACAAGTTTTTTTTTTTTTTTTTTTTTTTTTTTTTTTTTTTTTTTTTTTTTTTTTTTTTTTTTTTTTTTTAATTAGAACCAGATCTTTCTAGGCGAGGATTGGGCTAATGACATTTCTTTTGTGGCTTCCAATAAATAACTTTCTATTCAATTTAATTTTATTATATAAGGTTATCATTGTCAATCTTGCTTAGCAACAAGCATTACAACGAAAGTCAATCACGCAGGAGCTGCATAACTAAGCACTTTCCTCAGAATTTGGGTAGTGTAGACTGCTTTCCAGAACAATTTGCTTAAAATATCCTACATAAATAAAATAAAAACATGAATAGTTCTCTTTTAATTTTGTAATGAGTAACTGTTCAATTATTAATTTGCTTCCAGAGTTATGTTTACACATGGCACCTATTACACTACGTAATATATACAAAAAACCTCATATTATCGTATTTTGATCTAACGCAGGAACAGGATACAGGCACTCTAGTGGTAGAAAGCGCTCCTTGCGGCGGCTTTGTGAACCTACCTCTGGCGGGCTTTTCTATTGAAATATATTACAAATTAAACCCCCGCTTTCCGATTGACCGATTCAGCTCATTTTTACCCCCCCCCCCCCCTTCTAGTTTATTTTTATAACACATATTTACCTGAAGATTACCACTACGAATACCGAGTTTCGTCGAAATATACCAAAAATCACGGCTGGTAGTGACGAATTGGTATTGTGGGTCCGGAGTAAACCCCCCCCCTTCTAATGAACCGATTTAGTTTATTTTTACAACACATATTTACCTGTGGATTACCACTACGAATACAGAGTTTCGTCGAAATATACCAAAACTCACGGCTGGTAGTGGCGAATTGGTATTGAGGGTCTGGAGTAAACCCCCCCTTCTAATGAACGGATTTAGTTCATTTTTATACCTCATTTTTCTCTCTATATTACCAATACGAATACCAAGTTTCGTTTAAATATAACAAATATTACGGCTGACATAGTCAAATTAGTGTTTTGGGTTCGGGGTAACCCCCCCCCCTTTCGGTGAAACGATTTTGGTGGTTAACGAACTCGTTCAATCGTTTGCTAATTGAATGCTATATACCAAGTTTCGTGACGAAAAAGACAAAAACTCTGGCCGCTATCGTGTTAACAGACATATATATATATATATATATATATATATATATATATGTCTGTTAACACGATAGCGGCCAGAGTTTTTGTTTTTTCGTCACGAAACTTGGTATATATATATATATATATATATATATATATATATATATATATATATATATATATGTACGCGCGGGGAATTGAAAATTAATCCTTGGCACGTGGTTTGAGGGATGGGTTCAGAGTATGAGAAAAAAAAAACATTTAAACTTACCATTACGTTGCCAGCTGCTGAAGAAACAGGGCCCTGTTAGCAGCTCCTGGAAAGTAAAGAGAGAAGAGGGGCCGGAACGTAATGGGAAATGAGGGGGCAGTCCCGAGCTACAAGAATGAGGTGTGATCTACTCTAGATCTGGAAACGAACTGCGCTGGTATATTGGGGAGGTGGGGGTACGACGTACTTTGTTCCCTAAGTCTTAAAGCCCGTGCCACAACATACCGCCCACCAAGAAACGATAGTTTCTTAAAAAGAGATATAAGAAATCTTGATAAAGAAGGAAATAACTAATAATAATAAATATGTGGTTATCTTCCAAAGGTTCATCAGGAAAAGGTATGAGAGAGAGAAGTAGGAATAAAGGAAACGCAACTTCTTCACTTCGAAGGGGGCTGTCATGGAAGACTTCTTCGCGGGAGGCCCACGGAGAGGATGAGGACTAAGGAGGGATGAGTCCTTTGGCAAATTATAAAGCCTCGCTTGGCGATAAGAAAGAAAGAGAACAAAACACTTGTGAAATAATATAAAAATAAATGAATGCTTCTTGCGAGAGAAAGAGAGAGAGAAAAAAAGAAAAAAAAACTTAATGTGGCAGCAACAGTAGTTTTGTTACTGGCGTGACATAAGTGCCATGGGTTGTGCGGATTGACACCACACGCACCACGCCGTCACATCCTGGATGTACGGCTTCAACCCGGCCAATAGGCCATGCGAGGGGTGGTAAAGAATTTTCCTTGAGGAAAACGACGTCGCCTACGGCAAGGTTTTCGGAGCACTTCGTCCACTTCTGTTTTTGCATGAGTGTGTTTAAATACTCAGAAGTCCAGCGTCTCCAGTAGGACGCATATAACGACTTGACCCTTGTCCAACGTGATGCATATGAGGTACTTTCTTCTAGAGGTTCTGGAACGGCTAGCAGAGGGCCGCCCACCAAGAAATGACCAGGGGTCAGAAGATCAGGATCATCAAGAGGATGAGGACAAGAGAGATAGAGTGGACGCCTATTTAAGACGGCTTCAATGCGCGCAACTAGAGTAGTGAGTTCCTCGTAACTTAGAGCAGGATTCCGGCCAAGCATTCGTACCAAAAGGAGTTTGGCAGATTTTATGCCAGCTTCATGAAGGCCACCAAAATGAGGTGCATAAGGAGGATTAAAATGCCGTCTTATGCTGCGGGATGCGAGAAATGCGCTAATTTCAGGAGAGGAGGCCTTCATCTGATCATAAACTTCTTTTAGGTGTCGAGAAAAACCAACAAAATTACGTCCACAGTCTGAATAAATGTCGTGGGGGAGACCTCGTCTCGCAACAAATCTGTCTAGAGTAGCGATAAATGCTTGGGTTGACAGAGAGGAAACAACTTCCAGATGGACAGCCTTAGTACTGAAGCAAACGAAAAGACATAAGTAGCATTTCTTAGCAGCAGCATTTTTCCTGCTGCTTTCCTTAATGAGAAATGGGCCAGCGAAATCCACCCCGGTGCTTGTGAATGGCTTTGAGACATTGACTCTTGGATAAGGCAGATTAGACATAACTGGCTGAGTAACTGAGGCTCTTAACTTGTGGCATGTAAGGCACTTGTGGATGCGCTTGCGCACTAGATCGCGAAGAGAAATTATCCAATAATATCGCTGGATCAAACTTTGAGTAGTCCTAGGTCCTGAGTGCAAGGAAACTAAATGATAATAGTCGCAGAGGAGTTCAGATATTCTTGATTTTTTAGGCAAAAGAATAGGATGCTTAGCGGACTCACTTAAGTTTGAGTACCTCAAGCGGCCACCAACTCTTATAAGTCCCTTTTTATCGAGATATGGGGACAGGGATGCTATATTGGAAGGAACAATTGAATTAGAAACAAATAAAAATGGGAAACTATCTTTCTGCACAAACGATATTATCAGGTCTTCTGCTAACGTTAACTCTTGGTCAGAAAGAGTGCCCTTATGACGCGTGTTACTTGATCTAATGTTGTGAACAAACCTCAAAACATATGCTAGAACATATTTCAAACGAAGTCAAGAAGAAAACTTATTTATGAACTCAATTAGGTAAGGTGATGGAACAGAGGCGGATGATAATACTTTAAGCGGTTTCAGCTCTGGTATTTCTTCCTCCGGACTGACGACCCGCTTGGACAGCCATTTGCTCGGATTTTTTCTCAAAACAGAGGGACCTCTCCACCACAAAGAGTTTTCTGAAAAATGCTCCGGAGAGCAGTCTCGAGTGGCTTTATCGGCGGGGTTCTGGTCAGTCGAAACGTGCGACCAATTTGCTGGTGGGAAACTCGCTATTTTTGTAGAAGAACTAAATTCGTTAAGCACACAATGATGAGGTAATATGTAACTAGAAGAGGAATTGGCTATTTCCATGTGACCCAATTCTAAATATTCGTTTAGAAATTTATTATAGTCAAACATAATCTCAGAAGTTCGAGAAAGGCGCCTTTCTAAATTTAAAAAATATTTTAGAGCTTGGTTGCGGTTATCGCTCAAAATTGTAGCATTAAGTTTGAACGGCAATGACACTACATAGCGACCAGAAGTGTCTCTGGAATGAGTGGTCACAAAATGATTTTCAACGAATTTATCTTCAGGGTTTATAGGAATGGATGCACTCACTTCTTCAGTTTCCCAGAATTTGGAAACTAAAGAATCCAAAGAAGGAGTTATAGCCATCAAGGAACATATAGCAGAATCTTTATTTGGGTTTTTATTTTCTGGATTGATAACATTACCACCGATAACCCAGCCAAAAACAGTGTTTATTGCGGAAGGGTTACCCTTAATTATTGTAATAGGTTCGTTTTCTAGAATGAGTGGATATAAATCATTTCCAATTATGTATTCTACTGGAGAACTTTCAAAAAATGTATCATCGGCTAATTTTAAATTTTTAAATCTGTTTATTACCTCTACAGGTAGACTTTGTTGCGGTAGGTCGTTAGAAATGGTTGATAAGATAACAGATTGTATTTTAAATTCTCTTTTAGAGTTGTCACGGGGAGACAAGATACAATCTACAGCTCCATATGTGGGTGTAGCAACATTGGATATCCCAGAAAGAGAGATAGAATTTTTCAATTTTTTGACAGCTCCGAGAGATATAGCTGAAATTTGAGATCCAGAATCTAATATTCCTCGAATCGGTTGTTGACGGCCACTTGAATCTCTTATAAACATTTTCACAGTTCCAAGAAGTACCGTTATGGAATTAGCAGAGTGACAAGATAAAGTAACGGAATTATTTCTAGGCTCTTCATTAGTGATAAAAGTGGGAGTTATCGCATCGTTGGAATTAGGATCACAAGAATTTAAATTATAATTCGGATTATTATTACAAGTTGAATAAGAATTAGAAGGGTGTAATAAGGTGTGATGGGATCTACTACACGATCTACAAACATTTTTCGATTTGCATTGATTTTTCATATGTGCACCAAGACAGTTAAAACATCGTTTTAAAATTTCATATTTTTTATTGAGTTGACAATTAATTAACTAAAGACACGATGTTATCTTATGAGAATGTTTACAAATGGGACAGCTGGGATCTTCTCGCTCTATTTTATTCGAATTAGTTAGGAAAGTATTAACTTGTTTACTCTGAGTAATTCTACCTTTTATTCCGAGATCTTGCATTATCTCAGATGATCTAGCACGTTCTATTACAAAATCAAGTAAATTTTTAAAAGTTGGAACATTTACTGATTTGAAATGATTTTCGAATGCAATCTGAGTGGAACGATCTAAGTTCCTATAGGCCAAATGAAAAAGAAGAACCTTCTAAATTTGCTATATCAAGCACTTTCAGTGCATTTACGGAATTGGAATGTACGCTAATGAATTTCTGCAGATAATTATGGTTAGATGTCGTAATGGGAGAAAAGAACAAAATTTGATTTATATAATATGCGGCCAGACGTCTGTTTGACTGGTATCGATCTTTAAGCACCTGCAATGCTAAAGCGTAATTTTCTGTTGTAAGTTGGAAATTTGATATAAGAGATAGAGGCTCTCCTTCGAGTACCGACCTCAAATACTGAAATTTTTGAACTTGCGTTAGGCATTCGTCGGTATCGACTATACTGTTAAAGAGTGATATGAAGGTAGTCCAATCTTCGAATTTCCCCGAAAAACGTGGAATTTCTATCGTAGGGAGAAAGGATTTGGTTTGAAGAATAGGCTTCTCCTGCAGACACGCGCCTGTCGGAGCTTCGGGATACAGCCTGTCCAGCCTAAGATATGTACTGCGTATGGAATGTATGACGTCATCGAAGGCTACGCGAACATTCTGAACTTCCAATTTCTCAGTTTCTATAGAAACTTCCGCGTTAATTTCCATAATCGTATCCTGTATTCTAGAGAAATTATTTTCCATTTGATCCAATTTGATATACGTAGGGGCGAGATCGCGAAAATTTTCCTTTTCTAAATTTGTAGCCCTTTTTAAGTAATTGGATGCCATTGCGAACATTTCCTCGCGCTTTTCCCTTAAAATAGCTAGTTGTTTAATGGGGTCTCGCTTCGACATCTTGAAGTTGGACGAATAAAAATTTTAATTCTATAAAATGGGGAACTAATATGTATTCCGCGATTCGGGTTAGTCGTGGTTAAATCTCCACGGATTACTTACGCAATCCGCGGCCCGGAGGACCAAAAATGTACGCGCTGGGGTATTGAAAATTAATCCTCGGCACGTGGTTTGAGGGATGGGTTCAGAGTATGAGAAAAAAAACATTTAAACTTACCATTACGTTGCCAGCTGCTGAAGAAACAGGGCCCTGTTAGCAGCTCCTGGAAAGTAAAGAGAGAAGAGGGGCCGGAACGTAATGGGAAATGAGGGGGCAGTCCCGAGCTACAAGAATGAGGTGACACAAGACCTGAGAAAATTAATTTATTATTCAATTTTTGTTTTCACCATTCTTTGAAGCACAATCTTCGACTAAACCAATTACGAATTCTACAAACAAATACAATTAAACGTGCTAAAATGCTAAAAAATAACTGTTATAGACTTTTTTTGTTGTGGAAGGCTCGGAAAAGAGTACTTAATATTTCACCTTCAATGAAACAAAACCCACACCAAAATTTCAAGCACTGCATTATCTGAGTGGAGGGGGTCCAGTAGAAATACACACGAACCTCTTCTGTAAAAAATGTATAAGGATTTTATATCTGTTGATTAAACGTTTATTTGTATTATTTACGTTCTATAAATATAAATATTATATTTACTATATCATTAATTATAAATTGAATTAATTAACTGAATCTTTTGATAGTAACCCTATGATAGATCCTTTATTTGTTAAAGCATGCCCCATATCTTTTGAAAAACTGCACGCGTGTCTTTACATAATTAAATAGAATATACATTGCTAATATTTATAATAGTATTATATATATGAGATAAAAATAATCTATAATAGTAAGTAATAAAGGTGATATAATACTCATATAAAAAAATATTAAAATAAAATGGAATTCAAGACCATGAAGAAAAAAAAAAAAAAAAAAAAAAAAAAAAAGAAGGATTTTCGTTTTCATTTTCCTAGTTGTTTGTTAAGTCATCAAAATTTATGGGGAAACAAATCTGTTTCTGAATCAGGCCAGCTTCCGCCTTGTAACATTATGTTTTTAATTAGTCTTAGTCTTTGTCTGTCGTAAGGGCCTTATGATAGTATAAGATTTACTTCTCTACTGGGTTGTTATTATGTGTGGGAGGGTACGGATCCCTCCCTCTCTATGGGGAGCCAGGGTTAGTCCCCCCCCCCCCTGGTTCCCTATGGATAGGGGAACCGTAGGAGAGAACGTTCTCCGGGTCCATATTATATATATGTGACCATTCAAGACCAGATGGACTAAGTCCTAAAATGGTACTACGGGTTGGGTTGGTGGCCGGGGGCCCTTCAGGCTTCGCCGGTTACAGACGTAGTGGCGTGTGTTAGATATTCTGGGTCAGTCTGCCCAGGTTTCTGGTGACTGACTGTCTCGGAGTTGAAGCTAGAGAAGTAGGTATTCCTTTCCCGGGGATGTGTCCGCAAGCTTGCAACATACGAGAGGAGGCGTATGTACGGGGGCTTGCGGGGATATCCGCATCTTTGTGTCGGCGGGAAGATAGATAGGTGAGAGATTGTTGGAGGCCCTAAAGGCTGGGTACGTCTCTCATCGTTTCCTACCTCCTTCGACGTACACAATGTCTACTGGGCTGTATCGAAATTTTAACTTGTGCTCCTGATGGGACTCTAAAAGTGCGAAACCAGAAGACCCTTGATTAATAAATAATATTTATTTAATCACGTGTTTTACTTGTTGACATTCCGCCTTATATAAAATAATAAAAATCTTATCACCGTTTTATAATAGCGATGAATAGATGCGAATTGTTTCTACAGCGGTTTAATTTAAAAATTCTGCAAATCATATTTACTTTTCTGAGAGCAATCATCTGACGTAGCTATAACTAGCAAGACAAGGTCTCCTTATGTTTCCAGATAAGACGACTTATCAGGAGTACACATCTGACGTGTACACTTGAAAGCTGTTATCATTTCAACTGGGTGCTTGTGCATTTTTAGGTACGTCTGGTAGAATTTATGGCGACTTATCATATATTACAATAAATTGGAATATCCAATCCAAGCTAATTCGAGACTAATATTTACTTCCCGTGTATTATTAGAGATATTTAGGAGTATTTACTCTTCCTGCTCTCGGGTCCACGTTACATTCTTATAAACGAAATGGACAACAGATAAGAGACAACAAATCCGAAATTGCTGTCTCGAAGATCTCTTTCATAAAATATAATATATATATATATATATATATATATATATATATATATATATATAATATATATTATATAATACAATATATAGTGGGTTCGATTCCCACTAGGGGTGTTGGCTTTTCTTTTTTCAAAAGAAAAGGCTATCACCTCTATCCTGGCAAGAAAAGGGTGATAAAATATAGATAACCCGTCCTAAAATTCGTAATTAGTAATAAATGGATGTTAAAATTAAAATAAAATATAATATAATATATAATTAACGGATTGAATATACGTCTATGTACGTAAACGTGTTTTTATATGTATGCATAAAAAATAAGAAATATCTTCATCAACTATGGTATACTTATATGTGTACTTGTGTCTGTATTAGTGTACGTGTCTTTATGTTTGAGTGATTATATTTGTTTTTTTATTTACCAATTTTTTTATTTATACTGCATTTATGTATTTATGTATATAAGTGTACATTTATACAGTTTGCTGCATTTCTGTTATTAAATTTATTGTATTTGACTTTTAATTTTTTTCCTCTATAAATACTATTTTAATTGTATTGTTCTGGATTAATTTATTTATTTTATTCATCAAATTTAAATAGGCAACAATGAACCACGCGGTTGATACCCCCCCCCCCCCTAAAATCGGATATTGATTAAAGAGTCACCTCTTCTTCATATAAAACTATCCATATCTTTATGGGCGAGTTTGGGCCTGTAGTAAAGCACTAAGATCATGTACTAGAGGACCTGAGTTTTGCGTGTGCGCACTAAACGATTTAGTTTTGTCGTTCGAGGGTCGGAATCGGGGTCCCAGACCGTCCGTGGGAGAATATACGGCCGGTGCCTAGGACTGGCTTACTGTGTCTCCCGTGTGTCGTATAGTAAAACCATGAGATACTTTTTAGCTTGTAACGGGACAAGCTAAAAAGTATAATATTTATCTCCGATACGGAGTGAGTAGGACCGATAAATATTTTCGAAATATTCTTTCAATGGAACAATCTCAGTAACTACTCGTTCGGAATTCGCTTACAGCTTAAACAGATTTGTCTAAGTAGGTATTAAAACGCTTTTAACTTATAGGAACAAGGGTCTAAGGAATGTATATAAAGTATAGTTTATATGATTCAATGGTTTAATATATAAATACTCCCTTGTAATAAACGTTAAAAGCAGTCCT
>OX328127.1:39012579-39025249 GCA_946811695.1 Gonocerus acuteangulatus | reverse complement strand
ATACACAAATTGTTTTAAGTATTCAATTTAATTCTTCAAAGGCCATTTTAATTCTTCAAATTATCTTGTGGTTAATTGGGGGGCCGTATCAAAATCTTAAGGGCCCAAATCTTGTCTGGATCGTTTCAATAGTATAACTGTCGAAGCGAGTGAAGAGAAGTAAATTATTAAAATAAATATTAAATTAAATTATTAATATTTAGTTCTTCATAGTTTTCTTATATATATATATATATATATATATATATATATATATATATATAATATATATATATATATAAATAAACCTTGTAAGAAGATTTTACAATGCATAAGTATTTTTTATTTATTCTGCACAAGACCTTTCAGCACTTAAGTGCCCTTAACAGTTTTTTACACAACGTAACAACATGCAACAATATTGTGAAACAGTAATAAACTTAACTTAAACCGTAATAAGTAAATTCGAGTCTCAACAATAAAGAAAAAAAAATATAAACTAAACATTTTAAAAACAGCAATCTTGATTCTTTCGAAATTTCTAAATACGACAATTTAAAATTTTAATTTCGATACAAATATTCTATACAAACACATTTCAATGAAACTCATTACTACCACGGCGATATAATATTTTTTTTTTGTTTACAGGGCGTATGAGTATTATTAAACACTGAAAATTGTCGTATCGATTTATGCGTGTTATTATTAGTTCAACGTTTATTTCTGCAAGAATTGTTAATATCTGTCGAATGAGGCCCATAAAGTTTGGAGTATCGATCATTACGGTTATTCAAACAAACTTTATAAATCGAACTAAAATGTATAAAAAAGAAGTTATTGCGTCCATGTGAATATATATATAGAAACACCTAATACGCAAATAAATATCATACATAAGGTGCGTTAGCAATAGAGGTTCGAGAAAATCTAAAAAATACCTAAACCTATCTTAGTAATACCAATTTATTTCTTTGTGATTTTAGAGCCCGCTAATGTGCGGTTTGCTTTGTAATACCAAGGCCTCCATTACACTCAACTGTCAATTGCATAAATAAACTTACAGAAACTCTTAAAACATCATCACGATATCTGTACCATAGAAAAGCGTTAGAATGACAAAACAAAAAGTCCATCTTGCAAGAAGAACATTATTTTAGCGCGTTTCCGTGCATATCCCTAGTGTCATTTTGAAAGTTTATAATACAAAAAGGTAATGTTTTGCCTTGACCTTTAGTGAAAAATGTACTCATGTAAAATTAAATCTCAAAGCGCAAATAAGCCGTAACCTAAGCGGAAATTACTCCACTTAAGCACGGACTTCTCCAAATAATGTCCCCCTTTCGATATGTATAAAATATTTCAACTGAATCCAAACTAGTTGTATCCAGTTTTCACGAAAATGGATACAGATATTGAAAATGGTTTCATTCTTGAAAAAGTGTACCTTGACACACAACGATTTTTTTCGCACTACTTTCGCCCATAAAACAGTGATCCGTGAGTTGGATTCTGCTGGTTAACGAACTTGCCCTTTTAAATTAGAAAAAGTATTTTTGTGCCAAATTTCGTCAAAATCGGACCATTTTTGAGTCTGCGTGAGAGCTAACTGACTCTTAACCCTGTTAAAAATCTCAGATAGGAGGCCCGGCGTTCGCGAGTGTTAAGGCGTGAGCACTTAAGAATCCGTACAAAGGGTCGTGGGTTCGATTCCCCCTAGGAGTGTTGGCTTTTCTTTGAAAAAAAGAAAAGGTATCAGCCCTATCCTGAATAGAAAAGGGTGGTGACCCTTTTCTTTTGAAGACTTTGGTATTAAAATTTAAATAAATGACAGATACTGAGGTTTCCCCATACAATACATGGACTACGAAATAAACTTCTGAGGTGGGAAAGCTTCAATACAAACTTTCAAATCCCAAAGAAACGTTTGGCCTATTAAAGGCCTAAATGCCCCGGAGGCATCTTAACTATTTATCCCAACTGCCATTACGAGGTTCATTGACCACGTGGAGGCCAATTGTGGATGCTCCAAAGACCGACTGGCGCCTCCTATATATAGATCAGCATTCTCCTATGTATAGCTCTCATGCCATCTTACGTGATTAGCAAAACATGAATAAAGTAATTAAAGACCAAGAGCAACATATAATAACAATACTAACAAGATTTCTAATTTTAGAATGACTAGAGAGAAAATTTTTCTTGAAGCTCTGTGCCTAGAAATTGGCAGTTTTCCTGTTGAGCCGACAAGTGTATTTCAAGTGCTTTGATTGCTGTCTTCTTGTGTCGTCATTGGGAATCCCAGGTCGCTTAAGCTCCACTCTATGGTCTACAAATATGGCAATATGTGTGCCAAACCTAATCAACAATCAGAGATATTTATTTGTCAACAATTATGCTGCCATTAAACATAGGGTTAAAGAACTGCTTGATTTATATTTATGCTTTACCTTAAAATATTCTAAAAAAAAAAGGAGGAAGGATAACTGAGGCAAGCCACTAGAGAACTGCAATTTAACCTCTTTTGCAGAAATATCGCTGGTTAATCAATTGTGTATTATACTATTTTTCTTTTTTTAATTTGTTTTGTTGTTGATATATTCCAGACGGCTTTTATTGATTTATTGGCTTAATTGCCTCTTCAGCGATGGATCTTCAAAAATCCGTCCAAAATACCTGCAGAATTATATTGCTATATGAGCAATGAATCAAGAGGGGTTCAGTAAAAATTACCTGAATTAAATATGAATTCAGGTACAATAGCTAATTGAATTCTACCTTACTTAAGTTCTGGAACAAATGATCTCCTAGCCATCTTCTAAAAAAATTACTATCACTTCAGTCCGGAATATTTGCACGCAAATAAAGAGTTTGTTTTTGTAATTCACTTTCCAAAAACAAATAATCTTTCACCATGCGATTTCTGGTCTCTCTACTATGAGTAAAGTGCTGGAAAGTTGTGTACTCGTGAAGCTATTCCCTATGAACATCTGCTTCTCTAATGAACAATCCAGCGTTTTTTCTTCCTAGAAGATCAGCAATTACGATCGAAGAATGTTTCTTGATTTACACTGTAGAAGCATTTGAAGTGAGCTTTCTGGTCAGTTCAGTACTCAAAAAGGCCCTTGATAGGATTTAATACGATTTACTCCGGAAGAAACTCACTAAGTTCAGCTTGAAGGGATGGATAAATTATTTGATACCATTTCGGTAGTAGTTACCTTGAGCAATGATTATTTCGTCTGTGCTTCACGGAGCAATGACTAATCTTATATCACATAGGTTTATTTCACATGGATTTTACCAAGCTTTATCCAAAAACCAGTAACAATGATGACAAATGTACGCTATTGTAGGTAATAACATTTCTTCTTATAGGCAAATACGTTGTATGAAAAATATCACAATCGGAAAAAATTGAAAATCGTTTAAATAAGCTTTAATGTATATTTAGGATTTAGTGCATATTTAGGAAGTGTCAATAATGATTGGCTTCTTCCTTATTCTATTCATTGATTATGTATAATAAGACGAACACAATTAAGTATTGTATCATATAAATTGTACAGATGTTAAATAAAAATTAATTATTTATTTTAATTTTAACGTCCATTATTAGTAACTAAGAATTTTTGGACGGGTTATCTACAGGTTACCACCCTTTTCTAGCCAGGATAGGGCTGATGCCTTTTCTTTTTTCTAAAGAAAAGCCCCTCTTAGTGGGATTCGATCCCATGACCTTTGTCACGGAGTGTTAGTGATCACGCCTTAACAATCACGGCCACCGGGCCTCCAAAAATTAATTAAAAAATTAAAATAAAATTTAAAAAATTAAAATAAAATAATGTGTACTTTGACTCATGTAACAGTTGGAAGTAATATACAATACAAATTTATGATATGTTTTATTTAATCAACTCATTTTATTTGTTTAATACAGTCCTTTGGGATAACGGACAACATAGTTCTGCAGTAGCTGAAGTAGTTTAACATAATGCTCATGAATCCTTTTGACATGGCTAGCGAAAATCAAACCCATGCAGGTTGCGCTACGAGAAGTCGATTAAAGTAGATTTTTGTTCAGCTGCAGTCCACATTGTTCCTCCTTGAAATGAGTATTTCTCAGGTCTTTCATCGGGATATGCCATACACACTGATGTAACAGATTTTTGTGACATTTTTTGTTAGTATACCCCTATAATACAAGAATGGTCTACGTTAAAATGGTTACAACTTTTTCTAAGGAGGCCCGGTGGCCGTGAGTGCTAAGGCGTGAGCACTCCGTGTCTAAGGTCCTAGTTTGATTTCCACTAGAGATGATGGCTATTACTTAGAAAACGCATTATCCCTACCCTGGCTAGAAATGGGGTGTAACCTGGAGAATTCATTATAAGTGGACGTTAAAATACTATTTTAAACAAAAAGATTGTCGTCGCATTGTCTTATTATAATAAGTGTAATGAGAAAATCAGAAGGCTTGATGCAATGGAATACGTATAGAATATTTTTGGATTAACTTCCTACTTCATTCATAATTTGGACTTCGATTGAAAAAAGGCATCCAGATATTTCTTATGACCAACAGTTGAGCTCCTTAATAAAACAAAATCAAAAGTAATTATCACTCTAAGTTGTTGTGCGCAACTTCATGTTCAAGTACCATACATTTCAACATTGAAGGGATTGAGAAGGTCCTCAAGAGGTTTTCATCGTTTCTTTGATGAAACTAGAATAAGCAGTGCAGGCGTTCTGCTCTTTATCAAACTGCTTTGAATGACTCCCCGGAACTCACGTGTCGCTGTTGAAGCTCCGCTCCTTCGAGTTCCGTAGCACTTGAACCTTTATAGCTGCAGGCAACGTAACTCTTTATGTAGGATATATATATATATATATATATATATATATATATATATATATATATATATGCATACATAATCGGTTCATTCGGTAAGAGTATTGTAATTATGAATTTAATGTACGAAACTTGAGAGTAAGAGGTATTGTGAATATTAGTAACATTGGTTAATAAGGAGTGGAGATTTGCATCGGAACCGAAACATTAATTTACCCATATCGTCGGTAATTTTGTTTAATTAGAGCTAAACGTGGAATATATTGTGCACAACTAATACAAAAAAAGATATTTTGAAAATAATTGGTTGCTAGAAATGGGGGTTTATATTGTAAAGAACCTTCTCCAGAGATTTCAACGAAAGTGTTAACAATAAGTTCAATTGGGTCAGCCCGTGGTCCAGTGGCTAATACAACACCCCGTGGTCTAGTGCTAATGATTCTCATGCAGGAGACGGGGGTTCGATTCTCACCAGCGGCAGGAATTTTTCTCATCTCAGGGCTTATTGAGAAGGTTCCTTGTTACCATGAATTTCGGCGCTAATGGCCGGGTTTTCGGTGTGCCGTAAAAAAAGAAATAAAAGTCCGTCACGCAGGAGCTGCATAACTAAGCACTTTCCTCAGAATTTGGGTAGTGTAGACTGCTTTCCAGAACAATTTGCTTAAAATATTCTACATAAATAAAATTAAAACATGAATAGTTCTCTTTTAATTTTGTAATGAGTAACTGATCAATTATTAATTTGCTTCCAGAGTTATGTTTACACATGGTACCTACTACACTACGTAATAAATACAAAAAACCTCATATTATCGTATTTTGATCTAACGCAGGAACCGGATACAGTCACTCTAGTGGTAGAAAGCGCTCCTTGTGGCGGCTTTGTAAACCTACGTCTGGCGGACTTACCTATTGAAATATATTACAAATTAAACCCCCGCTTTCCGATTGACCGATTCAGCTTTTTTACAACACATCTTTCTCATGTGTTACCCACGACGTATACCGCATTTCGTTACAATACAGCAGAAATTACGACCGGTATGAGTATATTAGGAATTTGGGTCCGGAGTAAACCCCCCCTTCTAATGAACTGATTTAGTTTATTTTTACAACACATATTTACCTGTAGATTACCACTACGAATACCGATTTTCGTCGAAATATACCAAAAATCACGGCTGGTAGTGGCGAATTGGTATTGTGGGTCCGGAGTAAACCCCCCCTCCTAATGAACCGATTTAGTTTATTTTTACAACACATATTTACCTGTGGATTAGCACTACGAATACCGAGTTTCGTCGAAATATACCAAAAATCACGGCTGGTAGTGGCGAATTGGTATTGTGGGTCCGGAGTAAACCCCCCCTTCTAATGAACCGATTTAGTTCATTTTTATATCTCACTTTTCTCTCTATATTACCACTACGAATACCAAGTTTCGTTGAAATATAACAAATATTACGGCTGACATAGTCAAATTAGTGTTTTGGGTCTGGTGTGAACCCCCCCTTCCGGTGGACCGATTTTGGTGGTTAACGAACTCGTTCAATCGTTTGCTAATTGAATGCTATATACGAAGTTTCGTGACGAAAAAACAAAAACTCTGGCCGCTATCGTGTTAACAGACACACATATATATATATATATATATATATATATATATATATATATATATATATGCGTATATATATATATATATATATGCGTATATATATATATATATATATATATATATATATATATATATATATATATATATAGATATAAATTTTAACGGGGGTCATTTTCGGTGTCTACTAGGTAGGATCGATAAAGATTTGAAGAAATTTTTCAAAAATTCCGTCATGAGTCCAACCTCAATAGCTACTTTCCTTCGGAGGAAAGTGCTAAAAACAATATCAATTTAATAGAAACGTTTATCGTCGCCATCTAATCAAGCAATTGTAGCCTTGAAATCATTCATGTTTTTATTCAATTACTCTTTTTTGTTTGTTGAATTACCACATGTCATAATAATTTAATCCAGACCTAGATTATTAGATGCTGTTATTTTTTCTACCTCTCTAAATTTAGTCTATATGTTTGTGATTTTATTGAAATCATTAATGCTCCAGTACCATGACCTCCGATGTTATTCTTGAGTCTAAAGACGACGTAGAAATCTGAGTTATCAGACCAGAGATAGAATGCATGGCTACAATTCTTATCTAATCTGTCAAGATACACCGTGAAACCTATCCACATGTCTTATTTTTAAATTGACAGAAATATTTCCTTATTATATTTGCCGTGCAGGATGCATTAGATTTAACCTATCGGTTTCTTTGTTCTTTTTTTTATAATATATAAAGTTATAATAAAACTCATACATTTTGTTGTGCTTTTGCTGTAGTGATTTTGTCTTCGTCATTAATGTTCTTTACCTTCCACCTGCGTCGATTTGTCTAACTTCTATTTACTCCTGTTAGATAGGAAACTGAATATGATATAGAAGATCATATAGCGGCCTCGTTGATACTTTTTAAGTATTTTCATTTGAAATGGCCATTTCCAAACATATTTGATATTGCAAAAGATTTATTTCAATGGTGTAATACTTTCGTCCGTCCGGTTGACACTTCCAAAACAAATGTCGGTTTTTCTCAAGTCAGATCTAATTTGTGAGGTTATACTTTCCAAAGACCTTAGAGAGGTCATTTTATGAGTTTCTACGTATAAGTCACGAATCTAAGGCTTTGTAACTCGTATTTATTTATTATATTATAAAATATCATGTCAGAACTATCAAAAATAAAGTTCCTGAATTATTGAAGAGAACTATTTTTATATAACGCGTTAGTCATTTTCCAATTCTCTGCAGTTGACGGCAATTCATTTTACGCTTTTAAGTACTAAATACTCAACAACGTAATGGTTGCTTCAGGGACGTAGCAATGGTTACGGCTGTCAAACGGCAGCTATATAGACTCAGACGTAGAGCTATCAACTCCACACTGTAGAGAAAACGCAGGACAAAAAACCTAAACAGTCACGTACGGAGTTTTAGTGTATTTGTTATGCTGTTCAGTCCCAGTCAAAACGAAAACCCGTCAGCTGTAGCACTCTTGAATTATGAGGCGCCCGGTGTGAAGGGTATTTTTTTTGTGGAACCTTTCATGATAGTTTACCCTTTTATGAACCGATTCGTTTTTTATCTTTTATTAAAAAAAATCCTATAATTTGTAAATGTGGAAGAATAGATCATATTAATATTTCTACCATAACTGAGTCCTATTAACAAGCCAAATCGAATGAATGCTTTTCTCGAAATTATTATCGCAGTGACAATGTTTAGTAGTCAGAGTATCATGGAATATGAATGTCTTTGGATTTCAGTTAGGATATCAACATTATTCGTCCAGATCGGTTCTGTAATTAATTACTGTTTTTGTATAGTGTGATGATTACATGAGTAATGGGGTTCCAGGTTCTAATATCGTGTCCATCATCATCCAAGCCGCCTAGCTGAAAGGTGAAGCCCTTCTTTACTCATGTTGGGTCCACAAGGAGCCAGAAGGCTCTCCTTTTTCCTTTTGACCCTCTCCTCCAAGTAACAAGGAAAAATTGTTCACTACAAAAGAACTTCTTTTAAAGAAGAATCAATGGATGAAAAAAAAAGTTTTTTTTTTTTTGTTTTTTAAATTTATGTATTTATTAAAAAGAATATAACAATCTGTTCCTGATACCAGATACAATTTTCTTTAATCATTATTCTATGTTGTAACTTAAATTTTAGCACACATTTTACAATATAGGAAAAAAAAAAATGAAATAAAACCTATGCATAATTGATGGGCTCAGTGCCAAAGGTGACTAGCCCATAATTAGAACAAACTGAGAAAATTAAGGTTAAAGTTTAGAAGACTTTGGAAAAAAGGGGTCTCCCGTGGTCTAATGGCTAGCGCCTTGGATTCATAAGCGGGAGATGGTGGGTTCGATTCCCAACCTCCGGCAGGAATTTTATCATCCCACGGCTCACTGGTAAAATTCCGGCTAATGACCTAGATGTAGAAAACTTTGGAAAAAATTGGTGTTGGTGACAAAAACCAACACAACCTGTGATTTTAATTGGTCTTTTTTCATTAGATCATAAAATTCTTATGAATATACCATAATAATAAAAAGTTTATAGTTAGACAGATAATGAAAAACAAAAAGTATAGTCATGTTTGGCTCTTACAAGAATAAAAAATAACCCACACTTAAACAATAGTGGTCACATATCCGGAGATTAATAATTAATGAAAAATTATTTTTCTTTAGATTTCTATGATTATGTATCAATAATTTAACAAAACAATGATTTCCAGATTAGGTGAGTTCTGTAGTATGTGGGACAGGAACAGTGCAATCTTAATATTGCGGTTTTGTCCTCCACAAGCGTGCTTCATGAACATTCCTTGATGGTTCATAGACAGGCATAGGCGTATATAGAAAATAATTTCGGGAGGGGCTGGGAAAATTTCGGGGGGGGGGGGGGGCTGAGACCATTTCCCGGGTATGGAATACTAAAAATTTAGAGCTTGGAATAGTTTTAGGCTACTAAAACGCTATTACACGTAAAATAAAATATTTTTTATGAACTAAGTGATCCATTTTAATTTATTTTTTAGGGTTTTACGACAGGTTTTTACCATCAAATCAAAATTTCGGGGGGCCCCCCCTTATATACGCCCATGTAGACAGGAACTTCCACAGAGCCATCAGAAGCTTCAACTATATCACTCATGTTGCTGCTTACCATTGTTGCTTATACCTAGTGCGGGTTGGTCAAGTCTGCCTCTCATAAGATTTAGCTTTGCAGTAAGTTCCAAAATAAAGAAACAGAAGTCAGTACTCATCAATGAGGTGTAAAGGCTGGTCATTTCTATCAATTATAAAACTTAAAATTCTCTTTCAGGAAAAGTTAATAACTTAAATTAGTTAAAAATGTGGGTTAGTCACCTTTGGCACTGAGCCCTTCAATTAATATAAAGAATAACACCATAACAATATGTTACATACAATATAAAATATGATACACATATGAACTTACAAATTATAGTTATATAAATATAAAGAGTTGTCTTCGAACAAAAACATTCTTTTATTGAATGCTTTCGGAGCTTTAGTGCCACCGTAAGACAACGGTCACTCATGTCGATACTAAACACTCAACGGTGTCAAAAACACTCAGTGAACCTCTCAGGTATCTATCCAAGCGCCGTAAATTTGAATGTTGGGTTTTTGACGTAGTCCGTTGGAAAATGTATACCTCTAAGTCATAATCTTGTAACTCGACAAATTTAGTCAAATTTCATGCTGCCATTAAGGATTTTAATCAGTTTCAATCATCTGTTAGAATCAAAATCACAGATAAAGAGCTGCCAGAAATGTGCTTTACCCCATGATAAAC
Organism: Gonocerus acuteangulatus; assembly: GCA_946811695.1. Taxonomy (NCBI): domain Eukaryota; kingdom Metazoa; phylum Arthropoda; class Insecta; order Hemiptera; family Coreidae; genus Gonocerus; species Gonocerus acuteangulatus. Next base: position 39,014,981 of record OX328127.1, on the reverse strand, counting down.
CAGTTGTATCGATGATCTTTCCCAGATATTTACTTAATACCAATTTTCGTTTATTTCATTTTTTGAAAAGTGATTTTTATTCAATTGACTGTGATTGTTTTCCTTTACACACATGACTAACTGATGCGAACAAATGCAAAAAGTGGTGGACATACGTTCAACTGAAACTCGCTATGATGACGTAATTCCAGCAATTAGGGCTTATTTATATCATTACTTAGTCGTTCGAAGGCATAACGCTTCTTATCAGAACCTCTCTTATCGGATCAGATTATAGCTTAGCTCCATGGTTTCTGCTGCTAGTACTGCAAATAGCTCCTTGGACTGATCAGCTCTTTGCAAGACTACTAGCGGCTAGTGTTCCTGCTGACCTGTCGATATTGCAATATCGATCAACAGATGTCTCTCCTCTAGCTGCATTCTAGGAAAGCCCCACCAGCTAACTCCGTCACGATCAGCAGTAGTCTCTGCCTTGACATACTTAGCTATGCAAGTACTGTTTAGAACAATATAACAAGTGGATCCCGAGCTCACTTGCCTAATTCCAGATCCATACTCCTGTTTGATTAAGAGGTCATACTACCTTGTGCAGTCAAAATCAAAGTTATTTTCTTGAATTTATGAATAACAAATACATCAATATTTTTCAATTCTTTATAGCAAACGCATTAAATGGGATGTTAATGTATCAAAAAAAAATTAAGTTTCAATTTTTCGAATAAAAAATGGCGGCGCCGTCTCTGACGAACGGAAACCCTCTTTTTCGCGTGTGATAGTCTGCAGGTAGCAACTTTTAAGGTAGAACGAAAAACTAAAATTTTGTCGAAAGAAGAAGGTTAAATCTAGTAAAGTACGTAGGAGTTTTAAGAAATATTATTTTTTCGAAAATGGTGAACAAATATCATTTTCTATTAAAAAAATCCGTCGAAAATCGTTAAATATAAACATTGTATTTTTTTTTATTTTTCTTTAAGGTTCCTATTTATATAATTATACATTTAATACGATTGTTAAAAAGTTAAAGTTTGAATTTTAATAGGTTGGTAAGTATTTAATGATCCTTACGTACATTATTTTTTATGTATTTCTTCTTTTAGTAAAAAAGACCGTCGCGACAGTTGAGGGACTCAAATAAATAAGTAAATAAATAACACAATATATTTATTTATTAAGATGAAAGAAATCTATGTCGCTACAATTATTATTATTGTTATTAATAAACCTATAATTATAAGAATTTAGGCTATATTTGGTTATTAAACGTTCATGCAATTATTCAGAAGAGACCTGATCCAGTAACCTCAATCTAGCAGCTACTTTTAAGAAGTGATAACAGTTCCCATAAAAAGTAGAACGTGTAATTTTATCTTCCATTATACGACGAAATAAGTATAAGACTTGTTTTTGGTTTAGTTTTTTAGAACTAGTGATTAGCTATAATTGTGTTCGAATCTATTAAATTTCAATTCTAAGGGAAGTGTTCCTTTACCGCTTCAATAATTCTTCTTAATACCATGGAATAGAACGTGTTTTGATTAGGGAAAACAGTATCGCATTTCTAGAGGTTTGTTTTCTTCCTGCAGGAAGAAAACAAACCTCACAAATACATAATATTTTTAATACTTACATAATGTATTTTTAATACTTACATAATGTAAGTAGTTTGATATTCACATGTGAATATCAAATAATAAAGTAAAAGATAATGAATGCTACCAGTAAGAACTAACCATTTGCTATATGTCGTTGAGTACCTAATCCAACAGCAGGATTCTTCATTCGTCGCAGCATTAAAGCAAACAAAGCCAAAAATATTCGGAATAAATTACTAGCCATATTCATCAATTTTATTTTATTTTTGATTTGACACCACACACACAAATATATAGTTATCATCACAAATATGATGCAGTAGATATTTTCATTAAAGGATCTTTCGCTAAAGACTACAACTCGCCTCAAACTGGATTGGAACCATCAATCCATCGATTGAAATCCGATAGGCCTTTCATGATGATATATATAAATACATTTTAAAAGGGATTATTTTTAGTAGTTGCTAGGATCGATGAAGATTTGAAGACCTTTTTCAAAACTTCTTTAATGTGTACAAACTTCGGTAAGTGCTAAAGGTTTAATAAGAAGATGAAAACTTAATTACTAGACTAAATTAGTTATCAATTATTTTACAGATCGGAAGTAATTTTGTTTGTTATATTTAAACTTGGGATCTGTATCTGCTAGCAAAGACCCTGTATCGGACAAAAATCAATAAAACTGGACAACGTAAACAGAAAAACCTCGCGTTCAACGAAACGGTAAATAAGGCAAGAAATAGTGCCGGTGAGCCTATGAACCGGCTACACCGATTTGCTAACTCGTGTTTACAGAATCTAATCTGC